>MU160298.1:0-19789 GCA_015888305.1 Antheraea pernyi | reverse complement strand
CAGTAATAATCTACTAGAAGACTGGTTGCCAAAAAAAACTCCCTATGAAATTTTATTTATATAGTACTATTAGAGATTTCAAGCAACGAATATAATTTTAAAAATAAGCTTTAACGTATTTTGCGATACTTATATAGTATATAGAGTAGGTAAATAATATCATTGGAGTAGATAGTTGATGCTTATGTAAAAGCGATATCACGTGTAGCTTAGGATTCCTCCTTAGGCTCAGTTATATAATGATTTTAAAACTTAATTATAATTCATTCGGAATTAACAACCAATATTCTATATCACCGGGAAATAATTAAACCGTTTTAAATGTGTAACAATAGATATTATGAAGCGTTATATTTGAAAAGATATAGCTTTTGATGTGGCCTGTTGAAAGCCCCGATTGCCTTTAGAGTTCATTTGGTATTTTTATGAAGCGTTATATTTGAAAAGATAAAGCTTTTGATGTGGCCCGTTGAAAGCCCCGATTGCTTTTGGAATATATTTGGTATTTTAATATACATATTAATATAATATGACTAATTATGGTTTTCCTTATAAGCATAACGTACAGGAGCGATAGATATGAACAAAATTGAATATAATACAAAATAAAAGCAAAGTAAAAAATTAGAGCCTATAATATCAGACACAATAATCTTAGGTGGCTCAGTCATAGCTGGTAGCTCAGTCCGATAAAGCTGTGCAGGTCTATCAAGTCAAGAACGTGTCAGTTCGAAAAAGCCCGACATAGTAATACGCTTTGACTGTTACGTGTTGGGATCAAGCAGGAAGGCATACAGACTAGCAGGAAAGCGACGTCGACGATAGTGTTGCCTGATACATGCATTTCGCGACCTATGTAAGCTAACCTAAGCTAAGCTAACTATTCATACATATATGAGTTGTTGAAACATATATGTGTACCAAGCATAAATACCCCAATAACTCTTATATATATTTCGTATTAGTCCGATAAAGCTGTGCAAGTCCATCAAGCCAAGAGCGTGTCAGTTCGAAAAAATAAACCCGCCATTGTATTCGACTGTTACGTTTTGGGATCAAGCAGGAAGGCATACAGACTAGCAGGAAAGCAACGATAGTGTTGTAGACAATGTTGTGATAGTTGCTCAATACTTGTACAGTAGCCTATATATAGATTAGAATTTGTTCGAAAGATCGCTGTACCAATTTTAGCATTTAATAATATTATGTAACGTATGAGATTATTAGTTGCAAGTTTCCAGAATGTAGATATTCAATATCTATTAGATATATATATTGTATAGCTCATATTAGTTATACAAGTTATGGTTGGCTTGTAATCAAAATATCAAACAAAATTTTACAATATTCAATGATAACTTTATTCATTTTGTCTAAACTTGTAGTACAAAATGCCATTATGACTCAACTTTAACTTTCAGTTTGAATAACTTTTTAACAAGTCGTTTTATCGAAAAACGAGAATACATATTTAGAGCGTTCAATTTCCTACAAAACATATATCGCTTATTAGAATCTGTTAATTGGTCTGTAAGTAATTTAAAAAAAATCCTGTGTGATTTATATGGAGAATAAAATTCCCCAGTGCACGAACTTTAAATATTAATATCGAATCCTTCGGTTTTCACAGACGTAATTTTTTTCTAACCCGAAGATATTTCATTGCGGATTACAAAAGAAATGGTTGATTTTTCTAACAGTATTATATTCATCTTGATATCTTGCAAGAAGGAAAAGCTTGCATATGTTTAACTTATGAGTTTGCGCGCAAGGTATATTGTTTTTGCCACTTGTTGGGCGCCAATAAGTCTCAGTAAGCGCGAGGTGATCCTCGCGTTCGGCCACGTGTCCTGTCGTCGCGTCTTTTTACTTTTCATCCTACTTTCACGATAAACTTTGTGTCAACGTGTAAATGTTTATATGTTAAAACATGGTTTTGAAGTTGTGTTTATGGTTCTATTGAGTTATAGCAGTGTTTAAAAGTATGTCTCGTAGAAAACAGGCTAAGCCCAGATCCCTTAAACGTGAGTATCTACCAATATTTTTTATTATATTTCAGGAAATGTCATTTTCAATATTATAACTCAGGTGAAAACATTCCGGTGAATAGTTACATTCTAGACCTATTGATATTATCACTTAGTTAAATACGAGTATGTAGTTGCTAATAAAATTATAGGTATATTTTTGAATAAATGATCCATAATAAATATTTGATAATTGTTAGTTGTCGTTCTTTTATATATCAGTAGCTATTTCGTGGCTTTCTCGTGTCATACATTTAAGCGTACGTACATTTAAGCTATCCCTTGGAAACAATACACAAACAAAGTCAGAACGGCTCTAGGTTCAATTCTCAGGATTATTCTCGATATTTCTCAAGCACGTTGCTTTCATGATACAGTGACACCGCACGCATTAACTGATAAGATGCACGACACTGCATCTTAGACACCTGCACACCCGAACAGTAGGAACATCGCTTACAGAAACTTTCTCTTTCTAGTTAGACAGTCGTAGAAAATATTACCAGATCCTAAATGGATGTACTCATATATACAGCATATACGTATATACGCATATATGTATATACGCATAAATATATATACGCATATATGTATATACGCATAAATATATAAGCATATATGTATATACGCATATATGTATATACGCATATATGTATATACACATATATGTATATACGCATATATGTTTGATAAATGTATATGTACTTGTATAGTTAGCTCGCTTGGACAGTCAATGCTTTTCACGCTCGCCACCAAGTCCGGTGTTGCTGTAAAAATCCTTCAGGACATCAGCGTGTTGCAAGTTCGAATATATTAGTGTGGCAACCATGAACTCCACGATGTCTACATAGGGGTTTCGAAGAACACATAATCAAAGTCACTAATAGACTAAAATGTGATAAATAATTAATTTTAAATAAATATGCATCGCTTTGACCGGATATGATTTGTCTTTATTCATATTGCCCGAACAGTATTAATAGCGCCCTCATTAATCAGACGGTCTATGACATTAATAAAGCATTCGAGTTCTTCTGCTCGGTGGATGTCGAATTTTGCATTTATCATACTTTGCACGATCGATAACACAATGTTACTAGGGAATACTTTGTGTAGTAGGTACCTGATTTACTCGTATGTGTTGAAAAATATAAATTTGTGATTATTTATCACTGAACTCATTGAAATATTATTCAAATGCTTAGTAGTTGTATGATGATTTTGAAATAAAATTAAATTATGCATATTGCCCGAACAGTATAAATAACGGCCTCATTAATGACATGGTCCATGACTTTAATATAGCATTCGAGTTCAAGTAATGCTCGGTGGATGTCGAATTTTGCATTTATCATATACTTTGCACGATGGATAACATAATGTTACTAGGGAATGCTTCATGTAGTAGGTACCTGATTTATGGGTTGAAAAATAGAAATTTGTGATTATTTATCACTGAATACATCGAAATATTATTCAAATGCTTAGTAGTTGTATGATGATTTTGAAATAAAATTAAATGTTATGTACATATTTTTATCACTTAATAGAAAATACTACATAATTGAGTATCCTCCTCAATTCTTTTTTATATTGGCCGTATTGGATTAAATAATCAATCAATCGATTTTAACTAATTTTCAAATTGTACAGCCACACCAATAAACTAACAGTAAAAAATAATGCTCGTTTATTTCTTTTAGTGCTCGTAACAATTGTTTTTATGATGATACTTGTAAAAATGTATTCCTTTATCTTCATGATTATCGTGTGAGAATTTGAGCATAAATTGACACATTAAAAGCATAAGGGTATTTTGTAAGTCGTGATAACTGGTTAGCAATATATATCATTTTAAGTAGGAGTACCTACATATTGTAAAATTATACCTTATTTTCATATCTGCATAAATATTGATCGGGTTAAAAACACATTTCATAATTTCAGTATAAACTCTAATTGGAATTATCTTGTTTGAAAACAGTAATATTTAAGCTATAGGTACTATTAAATAACCTATACTTAAACCATAATTTCAATTTTATAAGCATACAAAATAACAAGTTATGAAACTAACTATATCGAACATTATGAAAGAAAAACCAACCAATAGTAGTAGAATCCTACATATTGTAACTTACGCTACTTATATATTTTCATGAAAATAATACAATTTAAGATAATGACTTGTCGACTTTGTGTCCAAAATTATTATCCTCCTGTTCATATTTATTGATAATAAACTGCCCGTTCCGGTTTCGCATAGGTATACGTAGACTAACGGAAAATATTAAACCAAATGTTCCCTTTACAGTGTGACTACGTAATTAAATATAATGGCAACTGAAAAAAATTTCTGTCTCAGTCAATTACTTTTTTATATGGAGGCTTTTTTAGTCAAAATTTTTACACATTTTCGTCAGATCTTTAAAATATTCTATTTCATACAAACCTTGTCTGGCAATTACTTAGTTGTTCTGAAGTGATGAACTTACAAAGAATCGGTAATTGATTTTTATTTATATACATCTATGGATGGAAATGTTATAATAGACAATATAATCTGTATAATGGGATGGAGAGTGAAAAATTAATGAGGGAACGTCAATGAGAAGGCTGCACAGAGGGTTGATGGATGCGCCGCGCTGTGGTGATGCGGTCACAGCTCAGCGCTGCGCCCTAATATCAACGTTTTATCAGTGACGTGGCGCGGTCAGAGTTAGTAGCGGTTTCCAGAGTACAGACATTATGTATTCGTAGGCTCTTAGTTAATGATTATCATTTAGATTAGCGATTTCATTAAAGCGAATAACAAAAGTGTGTGTGTGTACTTATGTATACGCGTTAGAAGTTATACTTCTTTGGCGTAACAAGATAAAAATCTTTTCAAAAAATTTATCTTTCGCCTTATTCTACGTTTGTAGAAAAAACGACACTAACAGAAAAAAGGAATTTAATACATTGAAAGTTTTAATACAAAGAAATACAAACAATATATACAAAGAAACTAAATGTTGACTATAGCTAACTTCAGGGTGTCGGTTATTCGTGACGGTGTGCGCGCGCATCGTAAAAATTTTCTCTCATCATTTTTCCCTAACGCGCCGAAAGAAGTATAACTTCAAAAACAGTGCAAGTATCAGTCTGTACACGTGGAGAAAGTGAAACTTCTTTGATTTATATGTATTAAGCTATATATATTAGAATGATCATGAATTATATGAGTCGTTACATTTAAAAATAAACTGAATCCAATTTTAGCCGTTCCTAATATTTTACGTTATTTTTCAAGATCTTCAAATTTCGCACATGTAAAGTATGAAGAGAAAAACTAAAGTCAAATCTTACGAACGTACGAAAATTTGAACTTCGTTCATTGAAAATTAAAAAAAATAAAATATTATTATTATAATTATATGAGCGATTTAAACTGGATATAGGTCATTTTTAAACGTAACGACTCATATACTATACGAAGTACCGTAGTATAAATATTTAACTGTTCATTTACTCATTTTGGTATACTTAATACTAATAGACCCAGGCAGACACTTATATATACTTACACTCACGCAAATACATACCTACCTTATGTTTAACGCGTAATGCGTAACAAAAAAATTTCTCTACCGTGCCATAAGAAGTTTCACTTCATTAAACGTCACGTAATATATTTTTACGATTTAATCAATTTCATGAACTTTTAGAAGTTTCTTTGTATCTATCTATTAAATATTGATATTTAACGTGCGTATTAAATGTTGGTACTTATTAAAATATTCACCGAATATTAAATTTACGTTCTCATAATCTTTTAAATATTATTATAAAAAATAATTGGTTATTTGTGACGTTACTTTGTCCAATATAATATGTTATCCTTACTCAGTTATATATTTTAGTTGTTTTAGGAATTTAATGTGGATTAAAATTATCTTTTATAGCGTATAATTTCATTGAATAATGTAGAAATTATCAGATTAAAAAAATTCATCCGGGGTAGTACCACCCTCTCACAGGAACCCGACGTGAAGTAACAGTGCTTGCATTGTTGCGTTCCGTTCGGTCAGTGAGAGCGCCGGAGGCCCACCTCCCTTCCCACTTTCCCTCCCCCTCCTCCTCCACCATACACAGGCTGACAACGCACTTGCGACTCCCCTGGTGTTACTAGTGTCTATGGACGGTGGTGATGATTTAATATCAGGTGACCCACCTGTTCGCTTGCCTCAATTTGATATAAAAAAAAGACATGCAAAAAACGGTGGAATGATTCTTAAATCCATAATTTTGATATATTGAATATCAAAGCGACAAAAAATAGATATAAATCGTTTTTTATGTAAGCCGAGGTGGGTCGCTACTTAGTAATATAACAAAATCTTTTAACAGAAAAAATCCTAATCCTTCTAATCCTAATCCTAAATCCTAGTAAGTTCTAATTTTGTAATTAACCCTGAACCAAAATACCAGAGTATTCGCGGGTCATAGATAAGTGATAAGAGAAGCAGATAACGGTGTCTTTCAAATGAAATACTATAATCTTATAACTGTGTATATCGATCTGGTGGCGTCTAGTACTTTCATAATGCGTCCCGAGGGACGTGCGAGGATGCTGCGACTTTCCGACTGGCTCCTGGGATAACTAATGCAATACTAGCTTTCTGCTTCTTGTACTATATTTTATATTCCATAACCATTGTTGTATAATAATACTATGTATTTATCTAAGTTCTTCAATGGCACAATAAAAATTATATTAACATTTTACCTACTACTTTTGTCCGCTGTCTTGTTGCACGTGTTAGGTACCTATGGATAGGAATGATGTAATAATATTTCACAATATTGATAGGCCTTATTTATCTTGTGGAAAGGTAACTTATAGTTACTTTAAATTGTTTAATGTAGTCTTTATTGTAAATTTACAAAAATCTTAGATATTAATTAAATTAATATAAAAAACGATACTTTTGTGCAGTTTGAGACACTTCTCGAGTATAAATGTTGTGTTTTGAATACAATACGATAAACTTAAATTAAAAAAAAATAATATCATAGGATGCAAAACGAACAGTTGAGTCACCTGATGTTAAGTGATCACCACCGTCCATAGACACTTGCAACACCAGAGGAGTCGTAAGTGCGTTGCCAGCCTTTGTTTGGGGGGAGGGGCTTCTAAAGGGGAGGTGGGGCTTCGGTGCTCTCACTGACCGAACGAAACGCAAAAATGAACGCACTGTTACTTCACATCGGTTTCCTGTGAGAGAGTGGTACTATCTCGGACGAGCCGACCCATTCATAGTGAACCCTGAAACCAGTAATAGCTACAGCGGGGCTCTACCACCTAGCTTTTTTTATTCGTTAGTTCAACAATATAGCAATTCAATAGTACTATATCTAATTAACCGAAATGTAGCTTATTATATATTAAAGCTAGTTATTTTATCGCTTGATACAATGTCAGCGAACTGGGTGTCTCGGTTATAAAAATTATACTTTAGTATGATTTATATTATACGATATTTTTTTTTTTTTTTTTATGTCATAGGTGGCAAACGAACATGTGGGTCACCTGCTGTTAAGTGATCACCACCATCCATGGACACTAACAACCCCAGAGGAGTCGCAAGTGCGTTGCCATCTTTCGGAGGGAAAGGTTAGGGGAGGGAAAGGGAGAGGAGAGAGGAGAGGGGAGGGGAGATGGGTCTCCGGCGCTCTCACTGACCGAGCGAAACGCAACAATGCAAGCACTGTTACTTCACGTCGGTTTTCTATGAGAGGGTTGTACTACCCCGGGCGAGCCGACCCATTCATGCTGAAATCAATAATAGTTTCAGCGTGGCTCTACCACCATCAACGATATGTAACAAATATCTTTTACGTCTATATTTATTCATACATATACTCTATACGAAAACTAGATATAAATAAACAAATGATGAGTCATCGATGCGTGGGAAACGGGAACACACACATTGAATCCTTATCGCGTCGATTATTGTAAGCGAACAATAGTATTCTAAATAGCAAATCCTTGAATCTTTTCGAATCTTTCTTATAAGGTAAGCCTTTCAGAGATTTCCCCCGTCCGTTTTGTTAGGTATACAAACGCGCAACAGACCGTCCGAGATGTAGTCCGGTGAAGCTGTTAAGGACTACCTGGCCAATAGCGTAGTCAGTTCGAAGAAAAAAAACCGTAAGAGAACTGTTTTATTCTAGACATTAGAGCGAATTCAAGGTGTATATCTAGTTCAAGTGGACTGCGACTACAACACTTTCTATACTAATATTATAAAGATGTAAAGTTTGTGAGTTTGTGAAGTTGTAGGGGGTAATCTCAGAAACAACTGGTCCGATTTGAAAAATTCTTTTAGTGTTATATAATAACTCATTTATCGAGGAAGGTTATATCTATATACGCTAAGACCAATAGGAGCGGAGCACTAATGAAGAATGGTTCAAAATTGGCTTTCCTCTTGAGAGCTTCCGCAGCGTGTTACTGTTAGCCCAAAGTGACTGTTCCACGCGAACGAAGTCACGGGCTGAGGTTATGTAGTTATAAATGCGGCCATAGTGTAACTATGTGGTAGTGGGTCTGTTTAATTTTTGTCTTTGCGAATATAAAGATATTTCTTTCCAGGCAAACGGCATTACTTAGGGCTTAACAATATATAAAGATTATAAAGACATACTTTGTTATATATGAGATCCATAACATTCTACATTGTTTCAGCGATTACCATTGAAAATGTTTTTATCTACATCTAATTCTTTCTATATTGTAATTTAATGTGGACGAAGTTGCAGGCGGTTTCTAGTATAATATATAATTATAACAAATTAACTTTAGTATCCACCCAAAAACGTATTTGAAGTTACGTTTATTAATCAGATTATTCAGAACAAGCCAATATATAACCTAAAAGTTTTACGAGTAGCTTACTTCAACTTACGTTTATCTTTCATAAGCGTGTGTAATAAATTAAATGTTACAATAAATAAACCTAAACATCTAATTTATATGAGGCAAGTTCGTTGTATTGAAGCAAAACTGTTTACTAGAAATTTGTATCTTCTCTTATACTGTCTATTATATTTTCCGATACTTATATTCAGCCCGAGGGCTGACATCACTAGGGTCCCGTAACACGTCAATTTCAGCTCGCTGCACCGCTGTCCCTCATGCGGAGGAATTAAAATTTTACATTTAGTGAGAATGTAAAACCTTCCTATCCTTTCGCCCTAGTAAAATAGGGAGAAAATATCGCAATCTTGAAATCTGTACTATAAAATGATTTTGCTTTCAAGTGTAGTTACTTGTAGAATGAGTAATACATTTTATTTAACAGTTAAAATGAGATATGTAAAACAAAATAATTCATTAATTGTTCAAGTTCGATGGTTACGTTTTTATTTTATGGGGTTGTAATGTTGTAGATAGTCGATGAGTACCTTTAAAACTTTTAAAAGTTAATATATAGTGAAAATTCAAGACTATGTAACGTTAAATCTTTCTATATATCCAGTTTATAGTTTTTATGTTTTGTTTGCCGTTGTCTTCGATCAACAATAACGTTGTCATTGTAATTAAGAACCAGGTTATAATATTGTTTTTATTTTTAATGTAAATCTTTATATATAAATTTCTTCTGTGCGTGTGTATGTCACTGAACTCCTCCTAAACGGCTGGACCGATTTTAAAAAAACTTTGTGAGCCTGTTCCAGATCCGTGAATGGTTTAGATTCACAATTGGACCCGGTAGGTGGCGTTGCGGTTGACTTTTAGGATTTTTTTTATTATCAAGGCAGGACAACGGCCGCCAGGTCCGCTAGTAATTATATATATGTTTAAAAAACTTGAGAAGTGTAAAATAATTATTGTAAAATTGCAATTCATGATCGCTATATTTTATTTACCTTTTTTATATCATAAGGCAGCAAACGAACAGGTGGGTCACATGATGTTAAGCGATAACCACCGTCCTTAGAAACTCGCAACACCAGGGGAGTCGCAAGTGCGTTATCAGCCTGCGTTTGGTAGGGGCGAGGGGAGGAGAGGGAGAGATGAGGGAAGGGGGGATCGGACATGGGGACGGGAGGGGGAGAGGAGGTAAGTCTCCGGCGCTCTCACTAAACGAATGAAACGCAACAATTCAAGCACTGTTACTTCACGTCGGTGTTTCTGTGAGAGGGTGGTACTACCTCGGGCGAGTCGACGCATTCATGCTAAAACCAGTAATAGCTTCAGCGTGGTTCTATTACCTACAGAGAACCTATTTGAAGCATCGATAGCGTTAGTTAATTGAGTGTCTTACACCGCGTCGATGGATGTAGGCTTCAATCCTGGCAAGTGAGTTGAGGCTTTCGGTAAAGGAAAACATCATAAATATTAAATCATGGTTTGGTGATAGGGTTTCTTTTAAGTCCGGTTGGCTAGCTACCAGTTTCAAGGCGAAAATTTGTCGCCGAGCATCTGTTGGTTTGTTCTGACTGCTGCATTTGAGAACCAGTTCCCCATAGGTTTAGCATATTTACTATCTTAGACCACAGCGTCATTTTACATGAGATGAAATTGTGGTCAAACGCACATATTTAATACTAGCGGGCACGGCAGACGTTGTTCCGCCCTGATTATAAAAAAAATCCTTCACAGATTATATACCAAAACGTTCGTCATGAATCACTTTATCCACTGGTAAAAATGAAGATCCGTTCAGTAGTTTTTGAGTTTATCGCGAACAGACAGACTATGTAACGACAATGATTAGTTAAGGGTTATTATAATATTTTCTTAATAAATGTTTAGTTTAAAATAATTTTAGAAATATAATAACCTCTACCTTTCCGTGACTATGTAGTTTGTTAATAATTAAATGTGCAAACTGAACGGAAGGTGCAAAAACAAAATAAAATGTATGAATATTTTATGCGAGGTGAAAGCTTTGGATGGATATGTTTGTTAAGTCGTTTGAAGAGGGTTAAGTCAATTTGGTTTGAATGTCAACGTTTTTTTAACTTGGATTACCATAAGCTTTACGTTATTTGGAATAGTCTAATGCACTTGAAATGTCTCTTTAGATAAAAGTTATTTGTAAATTTGTCTAAATTCGTAATATTCTAATATAAAATTATTATTATTTAATTATTATTTAGCGGGGAGGTAGGGTTTTACAGCCTGACTGGGTCGCAACGACCATGTATGTATGTATATATGGCGACAAAAGCCCGTAATAGTGATTCGCTTCTGCGGGGTGCGTTTCGGGATCAGCCTGTGCATATCCAGATTTTCACAGGCCGGCATGACAGCGGCGACCAGCGATGGATAGTGTGTCACCCGGTGGTCGCCATTGTTTTTGGATTGTACTGTGCTTACCATCAGGCTTAGTGCAGTCATTATGACGCGCTACAATAAAAAAAAAAAACTAATTGGATTATCGATTTCAAGTAATGATGGTTCAGTAGTTAGCGTATTTAGTTTTTTTTTCGAATTTATTACGCTATTGGTTTAGCAAGGCCTTGACAGCTTTACCGGACTACATTTGCATGTTTAGACAACACGCGATCGACGTAGGTTCAAACCCTGCGAATGACCTCGAGCTTTCGATGAAGAACAACATCCTGATAAGACTGCTTGTTAGTAAGGTTTTTTCTAAACTTGCCTGGATACATATCATTCTTAACTTGGAAATCTGTCGCCAAGCATACTAAAGGTGTGTTCAGGAAGCTGCATTTTAAAATCAGTCCCCCTTTAGATTTTTTGGTTACTTTCATTGTTAATCTTTCTAGTGTCACTAAGCTGATAACGTTTTTTAATTTATAGTAAATCGATAGTTCTTTTGTTGAATCATTTACCGTCAATAACGGCTTCCACTATTACTGTAATGTAGACTGGACCTATCTCTCGAGAATAATACATTTTTTCAGGATGAAAGGTATCTTATCTGTATCCCTGTCAACCTGTATGCAAAATTTCTTTATGATCGGTTGTGTAGTTAAGGCTTAAAAGCGTAACAAACAAATAAACTAATTCACTTTCGTATTTATAATATTATTATAATTTTTTTTTCTCGAACTGAATACGCTATTGACCTGGCAAGGTCTTCACAGCTTCACCGTACTACTAAGGTGGGCTCTTAAGGCACTCAGCCGATTTGGTTTTAGGTAACATACACAAGGGCGCACGGCTCCTCGGCTTGGGCTGTTACCTGAAAAAAGTCGCATTAGTTAGAACTAGTTAGGCCTATTATAGTCACTTCGTTTTTGGGGGCACGCTAATTTTGGAAAGCTGTAACTTCATTTATTTTATCTCAAAAAGTGCAAAATCCCTATCCCTACTCCCTACTAATATATAAATGTGAATGTAAGTTTGTTTGTTACGCTTTCACGCGAAAACTACTCAACCGATCATCATGAAACTTTGTACACATATTCTTGGAGGTATTAAAAGTAACATAGGATAATAGTTAGTAGGTCTGTGTCCCCGGGGCCACTCCCGGGCTCGGAATGGCGCGACGTCTCCCGCCGCGTGGCGCGTTGTGAGGCGCGAGAGGAGAGCGGGTTTGTTCCGGGGCACGGTCGCGCGGTATCGCTGTGTCTCGAACGCGGGAACTACCAGGCACTAATACCAACAGAGACACTTCAAATTCCCTTCACAATAACTACACATAACACCGTGAAGAAGAAGTGGAAATAGATCCGTCTTTTAAAACGAGATGGGGTAGTGGTTAGGGTAGTGTTGAAACTAGGACTATTGACCAAGTAATACATTTTTTTTGTCGAAAATCTATCGCTTAAAGAGCTCTATTTTTTTTTTTTAATCTTTAGTTTGCAGGTGACAATAATGTTAAAAAAATTCTATGTTACTTTAACGGAAAAATTTAATGTTCCATGGAAGACATCTTAAAATTGAAATACAGATCTGTCCTTGGGTCAGAATTTTTGTTTGGGTATATCCTATGATATTTTAGGGTGAGACCGAAAAAAAATCGACTTTTTGGTATACCATAATATGTATATAAGTACAGAAATAGAAAAATATATTAAATTGTAAAATACATCACCTTCTTCTGTGGGTAAGGGTTGATGAGTTTGATAGAAGAACGGAGATGTTGATAAAGTCCCGCCATTGGCACAAAATCGACGTCCATTAAGAAAACGTACGGCGTTTTTACATTTTCCAATGCGACGTTACGTAAATAATTCACAGGGTAATGAACCTGGAATTATTAAATTACTAGTTGACGTCCGAGACTTGGAACGTGTGGATTTTTTTTAAATTCAGCAATGTGAAAATAGTAAAACCAAAAAAGTGTTTCTAAAAACTGATGCGAGAAAACACTTAAACGCGCTTGGCGAGTAACTTTTCAACTTCATGGTGGTAACCAGCCAGATGGGCACACTATAAAACATTTTGAAAGTAATTTTACAAAAAAAATTTGTACATTTTTACACATCATTTATTTATTTATTTAAGGTCCACAAAATAGAACAAATAGGACATATTAGTAAAGGATAAGTGGATAACTTGTAAATAGGTTAGTATTATATGGGCATATTATGAGAAGAGATGAAAGTCGTGTAACTAGTTATATTTTGAGTATGATGGTAGACGGATATACGAGTAAAGGAAGGTGAAAAAAGTATGGACGGATTGTGTGAAAATGATATGTGTATAAAAGGTGAGAATACTGAGATGACATCTGACAGGGGAGAGTGGATCAGTTGTAAATACTTTAGCATGGTATGAGCATATTATGAGGAGATGAAAGTCATGTAACTAGTAAAATTTTGAGTATGATGGTGGACGGATATATTAGTAAAGGAAGGCGAAAAAAGTATGGATGTACTGTGTGACAAATGATGTGTGTATAAAAGGTGTGAATACTCAGATGACATCTGACAGGGGAGAGTGGATCAGTTGTAAATAGTTTATAAAGTCGAGAGCGAACGTCTTCGTTACATTTCTCTAATACCAGAAAAAATTACGATCTGAAAATTACATACATCTACAGGATGCGATCAGTGCAGATGATAATATTAGACCTAATGACATTGGCAAAATGGTTATTTTGCCGTTCACTTTTGTGAACAGTCCCCGTTATCTGCATGAGTACACTCAAGACGCTTTTACTTATGTACGAACTTACGGAAGGCCTGACCTATTCGTAACTTTTACCTGTAATCCTTCGTGGCAGGATGTAACACAAGAGCTTATGCCTGGGCAAAAAGCCACTGATCGACATGACATAGTTGCCCGCGTATTTCGTTTAAAGGTTCAGAAGTTAATGAACGTTGTGACAAAAGGAAAAGTATTTGGAGATGTCCAGTGCCATATGTACTCCATTGAATGGCAGAAACGAGGTCTACCACATGTGCACATATTAATTTGGCTAAAACAGAAGCTACTTGCTAATCAAATTGATAACGTAATTAGCGCTGAAATTCCAGATCCGGTAGGAGATAAAAATCTGTACGACACGGTTATTAAAAACATGATTCACGGTCCCTGTGGAGCTCGCAATCCAGCATCACCTTGCATGCAAAATGGCAAGTGTACAAAAAAGTATCCTCGAGAACTGATTAGAGAAACAGTTCACATTGATAAGGGTTATCCGTTATATAGACGAAGGGTGCCTGCTGATGGTGGTAAACAAGTTGACATTCTGTCTCGCAGTGGTGAAATAAAGAGTTTTGATAATAGCTGGGTTGTGCCCTATTCACCGATTTTGTGTAAATTATCCAACGCCCACATTAATGTTGAAGCCTGCAATTCTGTACGTGCTATTAAATATATTTGCAAGTATATAAATGAAGGAACCGATCAGGCGATCTTCAATTTGCGTAATGAAGGTGTTCAACAGACCCTCAATGAAATACAAACTTATCAAGCCGGAAGATATATCAGTAGCAATGAAGCAGCATGGCGGCTGCTTGGCTTTTCATTACATGAAAGTTATCCCACTGTTACACATCTTGCAGTTCACTTAGAAAACGGACAGCGTGTTTTTTTTTGATGAAAATACCTTTCAAGACAGGATTTTATCTCCTCCTAAGACCACACTGACTGCCTTTTTCCAACTTTGTCAGAATGATACTTTTGCAAGGACATTATTGTACTCTGAGGTTCCCCGTTATTATACATGGAATACCTCAAAAAAAGAATGGCATCGTCGTATTCAAGGTTCACCTGTCCAAAATCAATCTGGGATGAAATCATCGGATGCTCTTGGTCGTGTCTACATCGTACATGTTACAAATTTTGAATGCTTTTGTCTGCGTATGTTATAGCATCATGTTAGAGGTCCAACTAGCTTTGCAGAACTTAAAAATGTTAATGGTCAGGAATGTCAAACATACAGAGAAGCATGTGAAGCTCGGCCACTATTAGAAAATGATAATCACTGAGACGAAACTATGGAGGAAGCCATACAATGTCGATCGCCAAATAAAATCAGGGAACTTTACGCTACGCTTTTATCTTCTTGCGGTCTTTCTAACCCTCAAACTCTTTGGAATAAGTACAAAGAATACATGGCTGAAGATATTTTACATCAACTGCAGCAAGCACATACAGATATAACTTTCATCGAACATATTTACAACAGAACGCTAATTATAATAGAAAGCAAGGTTTTTACAATGGTTGGAAAAAAATTAGAAAATAGTGATGATATTAATAATGAAATTGCTCGAGAACTAGATTATGATTTCATAGCACTGCAACGTCAAGTGGCAGAATTAGTTCCTCAATTAATTCCAGAGCAAAATCATGTTTTCCATCAAGTATTACGTAAAATAGACTCCAGCAATGGTGGACTCTTCTTTCTCGACGCACCAGGAGGTACTGGAAAATTTTTTTTGCTTAACTTATTATTAATGTCCGTCAGAAAATACCAAAAAATAGCAATTGCTGTAGCTTCTTCGGGTATTGCCGCGACGCTATTAAGCGGCGGCCATACGGCACATTTCGCTTTAAAATTACCATTGAATCTGGCACAGGAAGATTCACCCATTTGTAATTTCAGTAAAAATAGTTCACGAGGTAGGATGCTGCGAGAATGTAAGCTTTTAGTGTGGGATGAAAGTACAATGTCTCATAAGAAGGCTATAGAAGCTTTAAACCGGACTCTTCAGGACTTGCGAAATAGTGCAGATATAATGGGAGAAATGGTAGTTTTATTGGCTGGTGATTTCCGACATACCCTCCCAGTCATTCAGAGGGGGACACCAGCAAATGAAATTCAAGCATGCATTAAATCATCAAGCTTATGGTCGAGAATTGAAAAATTCAGCCTAAATACGAATATGAGAGTGCATCTTCATAATGATGTGTATTCGGGTCTTTACGCAGAAATGTTGTTGAAAATTGGTGATGGTTGTTTAGACGTCGACGCTGAAGGTTATCACTATCAAGAGAATTTTGTAATTTAGTAGAAAATTATGTGTATCTTATTGCTCATGTTTTTCCGGAAATGCAACAAAATTTGAGTAGTGATCAGTGGTTGTGCGCAAGAGCAATATTAGCACCAACAAATGAAGTAGTTAATAGGATCAACACCGAGATTTTAATAGAGGTGTAAGGAGAAATGAAGGAATATTTGTCAATGGATGCAATTATGGATACGGAACTAAGTACTTCATATCCTGTGGAGTTTTTGAATTCACTTGAACTGTCAGGTGTACCGTCGCATAAACTTCAATTGAAACTAAATATACCAGTAATGCTTATGCGAAATCTAGATGCTCCTCGGCTATGCAATGGAACAAGGCTTCGGATATCAAAATTGGGGCAGAATATACTTGGTGCTACTATTTTAACAGGTGTCGGTAAGGGAGAAAGTGTTATCATACCTCGGATTCCAATTATTCCCTCTGACCTTCCATTCCAATTCAAAAGGGTTCAGTTTCCCGTCAAGCTTAGCTTTGCTGTTACTATAACCAAAGCACAAGGGCAGACATTACAGGTAGCGAGAGTGCATTTAGAAAGGCCATGCTTCTCTCATGGTCAACTATATGTAGCCTGTTCGCGTGTGTCTAATGCGCGGAATTTACATATTTTTAAATATGTGAAATCGATGGAAAAACTTTTAATATAGTCTACAAAAATATCCTACATTAATACTCTGCATTTATATCTATTTAAATTGTTTAAATCCAAAATTCTTTATTTTTGTTACAGAGAAATATAGTTTAACATTTATTGTTGCATTTCAATAAAGTTTATTTTAAATTTTTTAAACTTCATTGTATGTAGTAATTTTATAAATTGATCATCCCAGCTAAGCAATAGCATAGAGTTATCATATTGATTCATTTCTATGGTAATGATCTCTGATACTTATTTAATGGCTTCAATGCGAGCGAAGCCGCAGGTAAAAGCTAGTAATGTTATAAATGCGTTTTTGAGTTCGTTCATTTGTTAAGTTATCACTTCTTAACTACTCCATAAATCATAATGAGATTTTCCATACACGTGCACGGGTGTAAGGGGTGTCGAATAACATCCAAGCCAACCTCGCCTGCACGTGGTGCACCCTGCTGAATAACGAATAAGGCAATGGCGAAAGCGGCGTGGTAGGGATTTACAGCCTGACTGGGTCGCAACCACAATGTATATGCCGAAAAAGCCCGTCATAGTGATTCGCTTCTGCGGGTCGGGTTTCGGGATCAGCCTGTGCATATTCAGCTTTTTGCAGGCCGGCATGACAGCGGCGACCGGCGATGGATAGTGTGTCACTCGGTGGTCGCCATTGTTTTTGGATTGTACTGTGCTTACTATCAGGCACAGGGCAGTCATTTTGCCGTGCTACAATAAAAAAAAACGTTGTTAGGGATATAGAAAAAGACATAAGTATTTAATTTGCATTTTATTGAGAAGAAGATACTGTTAATTATTGAGTAATAACTAGTTACAATATAAATAAAAGATTACAATAACATTACTCGTATATAAATATTTGAGAATGATTAATTTCAATACTGTTTGACCGATTACCAGGAAAGTTGGCAGAGTGTTTTTGAAGTGAAAACTTCTTCTATATAGTTATTGCTCCGAGTGCCGATAGATAAAAAACTATTTAAATGTTAATAGTTTCAATAAATTAAATCAAAAATTTAAATATTTTCATTTATACTCTAATTCATTGAAATATTTAACAATGAACACAGGTATTTCATTGTTTCGAGTTTTCACTTCTGTCGGTAGTTCTTATGACTGAATCGTTTTTTTTATGAAGAAGGTTTTTATGCTGGTCGTTTTACTACAACTAATTACACACCTTTTTTTTTTTTCTACATGGGGGAATCCCTAACGGATATCCATCTCACCGGGCAGCAGAGGATGGATATGCCCGAGTCGCACGGACTAAAACCCCATGGTACCTTCTTACACCTTTTGGTCGGAGGAGCAGGGCCTGTCTAATCGACACTAACTAATTACACACCTAGCTAATCTATATTTTATTATTATTAAGTTTTCCATTTTGTTTGCAAATAAATAAACGGTTCGTGGTTATTATATAAAAAAGTAAAGTAAACAAAGACTTCTTGTAACGCAGTTGAACTTTTTTTTATTAAAACTATATGCCCAACATTAATTTAAATTAATTGGGTGAAATATGTAATACATTATTATTAATAAAAAAAATAGTGCGACTCCTTCCGTGCGGAAGAAGTGAAACTTCGTAATGTGGAAATGAAAATAGGAAGGGGTAGAAATTAATTTTTAGTGAAATCATATTGTTTCTTAAAGACAAACTCTATTAACATTGCTTACAATTCACAATTGATCGCATCTTTTAATTATAATTTTCGAGTTGAGAAATATCCAAATCTATAACATTTACAATGGGATTATGATAACTAAAGTAAGATACGAAATGTTTGATTATTTTTCTCGCTCTCTCTCTTTCTATTCCCTCTCCCCAGGAGCGTTGAACGTTTAACGCAACAGTGCTTTCATACTCCCTTCATGGTAGCGTTAAACGTTTAACGCAACCTTGTTGGAAGTCGCATTAGAAGTTTCACTTCAATAACATCTTAACAAATGTACATCGAAATATTTAATTTATTCAATGCTAACTCATTGTTCTATATTTACATTCTGCAGAATGTAAATTTAATTAAGGTGCTCTAGTTTAGTAAATTGTTGGCTACTTTAGTAAAATATCTTAGGGTGATTATGTGGAAATTAGAAATACATTTTCCTTGTTATTTTTCTGATTAACTTCATTTGTATACATTGATATATAAAAACCCAAGATGCGCAGTCAAAGTTTCGAAACCGTTCGAATAAAATATGCACACAATTGAAAATTATGGACTCATTTCGAGTCGTCACTCGCGTCTTTGGATTTTGTGCACATTGCTTTGTAAAAACAACTTTAAATAATTCGCGTGAATTTTAATTTGCAAATACATAAGTTTATAGTACAACTATAATTACTTAGGTATATTTATAATCTTTATTCATAATTGGGGTTTGGTCATAAATTGACCATGTCACCCCAGTGATTAACATCAAAATAAAACAAAATGTACACAAACAATCGATAACTTACCGGTTTTTCATTCCAACCATAATCAGCCTTTATTCGAGATTGGGTTTTTATTTATTAATATGCTTGTATACAATAGTCAAACCATATCGAGACAAAAGACACCAAAGCCTGTAACCATAAACGTTACGGAAGTTTGTGAATTTAAATAAAATGTTTTTTTTAATCTGTTCTTCTTGATGTACGTAATTCTTCATTTCGTGTAGG
>MU160297.1:63725-86898 GCA_015888305.1 Antheraea pernyi | reverse complement strand
TAGGTATCTATATTGTAGGTGGTAGAGCTACGCTGAACCTATTAATGGTTTCAGCATGAATGGGTCAGCTCGCCCGGGGTAGTACCACGCGCTGATAGAAAACCGACGTGAAGTAACAGTGCTTGCATTGTTGTGTTTCGTTCGGCCAGTGAGAGCGCCGGAGGCCCACCTCCCTTCCCCTCTCCTCTCCCCTCTCCCTCACCCTTCCCCCAAAGGGTGACAACGCACTTGCGACTCCTTTGGTGTTGTTAGTTGGTGGTGATCACTTAACATCAGGTGACCCACATGCTCGTTTGCCACCTATGACATAAAAAAATAAAATAATAATAATAATTATAAATTAATTCATTTCATACACACCTTGTGAGAACCCCATCACAAATACCAAATAAATACAGACGAATCGAAGTAGATCACCCATTACCATTCTATAAATCATCACAACGAACGGCCCGACAGTTTTGAAACCTCTGGTAAAAAAGACTACTTTTAATCAGATCTTATTTTTAGGGACTATTTACATATCGACGGAAGGAAGCGGAATTGTCGTAACTTGACAAATCCAACTTCACACCAGAGCCAAAAAACTATTTCAAAGATTACCAATTTTTTTATTTATACTGCTAAAACAGAAAACTAAGGTCGTATTAATGAAAAATTTAATCGTAGGAAAGCGAGACACACACCATTTGAAGTGGTATTTTTTCATACAAGAATACGGTAAAAAGTGATTTAGCTAAAAAGGCAGGTTACGATATTTTCGCTTTGTCCCGTCGATATATATTTCAACTTGATATTGCATATATACATGGCAAATTATAAACAACTGTGAACAAAACGTAGTATGATTCTAGCCGAGCTTCGTCAAAGTGACTACACCTAAGCGTTAAATTAAATAACGGTTTTTGTGACATTACATTTAGTTACAACAAAAATTATATTATATTATGCTAGCTATTACCCGTTACTTCATCTACATCGTTCATTATTTTTGTAATATATTTTATGTACAGAGAAAAAAGCGCTTGTCCCACTTCTCTACGGCATGAAAACACATCGTTTAACGTGTAATACTTATAAAAAAGCTATAGTCACAGTAGCCCGGTGAAGCTGTTAAGACCCTGCTGGGTCAATAGCGTAGTCAGTTCGAAAAAAAAAAAAGCTATAGTCATATTTTTTCTAGATAAGGACTAATCGTGTAGGAAGCAAAACAAGGAAAAATTATCAAAAAAATCTGTGCAGTAGTTTTTGAGTGATTGCGTGCACAACTGCAGACCTCTATCATTTTATTTATATAGGAGGTCACTACTTGATTCCTGTTCACTTCATTGGGCATTGAAAACAAATGACAAATCATCAACCGAATCTTAAAAATAGTTTAGAACCAACTACGAGACGATCCGCATTGATTGTTCATTGTCGTATACCAGTACTTGTAAGTATTTTTGAGGTGGTTGAGCCTCAAAGAACTGTAATTTCATTATACACACGTAGATACATAATAATATATTATCTACGGACCGTATACCCGCGATTTCGTTCGCGTGAAACCTTATGTAAAATACAGTGATTATTAAAGTCATCCGTATATATTAAGTAGTTTATATATATTTGGTAGGTGGTAAAGCGACGCTGAAGCGACGCGGGGTACTACCACCCGACCCACAGAAACACCGACGTGAAGTAACAAGACTTGCATTGTTGCGATTCGTTCGGTCAGTGAGAGCGCCGGAGGCACACCTCCCTTGTAGTCCGGTGAAGCTGTTAAGACATTCCTAGGTCAATAGCATAGTCAGTAAAAAAAAAAGCAGACATCCCATTCCCTTCCCCCCACTTTTTTTACAAAAACCTAAAAAGTATAGGCACGTCAGATTTACATTCTTATTATATCTATGGATTACTCTTTAACGAAGATAGTGATGATATGTCTCTAATCAGAACGGGCAAAATTCTCTACGCACCTGCAGAAGAATAAAAAATAGGGAGCAGTCGTAAGCATTATGATCACAGCGAGATGGTCTTCTGCCTCATCCGCACACCACAGTCTCAATGTTGGCAGCACTAGCATCAATATACACGAGAATAAAAACATTACTCTGGAACAAGTACAGGACAAATTTGGGACATTCTTGATGTAAATCTACAGAATTTTGTATAGATTTGTCATCACAAAGGCATATTAATAAGGTAGGTATTTTATATAATAAAATAGATAGAACGATGTAAATATTGTTTTTTTTATTCTAATTTAGGCCTCTCATCGTCCAGATTATTACTGCCATTGACGAATAAGTAGTAATATTAGAAATGTCTTGCGACAATTTCAATGTTGTAACATGATGGTGGCCCCCTCGTTAGAACTTTCAAGAGACATTTTGCTGCATCTCATAATTCATGCCCCTTGGTGTTATTTTCCATCGACTTTACTTATACACAATAACAGAACTATATTATACTATACCACCAATATTACAAAATATATAGTTTAAGTAAAATATAAAAGCTATTACACGACACTAACATCTCGCCAACCAAAACTCCTACATGAATAATTAAAGGTGTCCCTGGTGTTTCCTGTCTCATTAATTCAATCACTTTTTATATGAAGTTTTTATAATGAAAATTTTTCAAACATTTCCTTTACTTTCTTCCTTGTCCTTAGTTCAATAACCAAATAGGTTCATCCGCTTGGAAGTGACCAACTTACAACTTCCGAAATTGATCTTTATTTATATGGATACATATATATACTAATATTATAATGCTGATAAGTTTGTTTGCTTGAACGCACTAATCTCAGGAAGTACTAGCCCGATATAAAAATTATCTTCAGTTTTAGATAGCTCATTTATCGAGGAAGGCTAGGCCTTGTGTATTTGCATGGCCTATATGACCACGCTAAGATTAATAGGAGCTGAACACCAATAAATAATGTTTCAAAATCATTTTTTTTTCCTTTTGAGAGATTCCGCTGCGTATTAACGTTATACCAAAGTAACTATTCCACGCGGACGAAGTTGCGGGAAAAAGCTAGTTATAATATTGACGCTATTACGAACAACAAGTGATTATTAAAAATATTCTAAAACAACGTCACAATATAAATACAATGTGCGATTGTGTTAGCTATTATTTATAATTATGAATTTATTGTTATTTTTCTTCATTCGGGTCTGCCTATCATGTATTTACAGGTCGGTGGTGCGCCTTTGAATGTAACTCCATATCGTTCCCCTAGATCTTTGTAGGACTCTTCATATGCTGTCTCCCAACCGTCTTGTTCAGCGGCTTTCTGGCTTCCGATTGACGTCATCCAAGCTCCGGTCATTGGAATACCATGTTCTTTACACATTAGACGTCTGCAATATAAAATATATTTTTAGCCATTTCGAACAACAAATACGTAGGAGTCGAACCAGTTCAGAATTTGAAAAATATATGTACAATTGGAATTTCTACCTAAGTATTGTTTTAAATAGTCAATGATCTTCGAATACATTTTTATTGTTAGACAAATACGATTAGACCTATTTGTTATTTTGCATAAGTTATCGTAAACAAAAATATTTATCACAAAGAAAAAATAATTTCTTAAACTATGCATTGCGATTTCATCAGGAGTGTATTCTCTGTGTATATTTGGTAATTTAGTATGATATACGTATTTATCTAATCCAAGATTCAAGCTGTTGCTGAAATAATCACTATTCTAACAATTTTACAGTGAGAGGAAATGGAATTTAAAAAAAAATATTTTGACAAACACAATAGAAAGAGCTAGAGAGAGAGAGAGGGAAAAAGTCGAATGGAGGCAGCATAACGCTCTTTTCTTTCGTGATGAATGATTTACTATTGGTCAATTTCTAATCTCTAGTGTAGTCACCTTTAGTTTTTTTTTTCTAACTGACTACGCTATTTACCTAGCAAGGTCTTAACAGCTTCACCGGACTACTAAGGTCAATTTCAGTAGCAACTAGAAAAATTATAACCAAATCATTTTAAAATAGCTACCTGACTTTGAAAAATTCTCGTGCAATTCCAAGGCGTCTGTATTTTGGATGGACCACAATAGCCCTGTCATCGTAAAATGTATCTAGTCCATGGGTTGTTAAGATGTTAAATTTTGAAAACAAATCAAAAATAATTTCTACAAACTTCTTCATTTCTTTCGTTTGCGGCTGCAACAAAATTGTATCAATGTTACCACAGTAAATCTCCTAATAATGGGTAATAGGCTCCTCCTGAAGGGAGTAAATACTGGATGAATCATCAAAGTAGCTACGATATTTGGACAATAAATATTTTTCCTCTATCATACATAAAAATGGTTGTTGATGTATCTGAGATCCGTACTCCAAATTTGAACGACCGCCATGACAGTGATCATCATCATCACATCTAAGTGTTTTTTCATAGAGAAAGTATTCTATCCCAAATGTTGTAATGGGGCACCGGCAGGACTATACTTTATTGTTATTGAGTTTTATATATAACGCGGAAGAAGTCGCCAACGGCAGTTGCTCGGTTTTTAATTTTATGAAATTGACCAGACTTGTGGTTTTTTTTATCGCCATCCGGCCATTTCTATTTAAAAGTATAAAGCCGCAATGTAAGTACGATAATTTCATTGTAATGAAAATACTAGCTATGTCTATTAGCGTACACAATAGGTTTATCGCCACATCTCTAGTAATGATGCGGTTTAAAATTTGAAAATCGACAAATCCCTGATGGATAGTACAATGATACGTCACGGGAAAGAAACCTTTTATCAAAATAATAATATGTGTGAAAGAACATACCTTTAAGTCATCAAGTGCATCATTTTTCGTTGCTATTACTATAATTGACGCGCCGATTATTTCGGACACGTTTTCTGTCCCATCATCGACAGAGCAGACAGTCACGCGATGTGGCTTCGCATCCAACAGGCTTTTTAATATTCTTTTAGCTTCTTTCATGGCCGATACACTTTCTAATACACCTTGATATTAAACTAGTTAAGTACTTACATCTGTAGGTTTATATGCATATAATGGTATAGCAATTTTAATGATCTTTTTAATATATTTTTCGAAGTGACGAAAATTTCGCTATATTTTTTGCTATACACGATGGGCTTGCTCAGCTTCATTAGACTAATGAGGCGATCGCTTATGATGATCAGACGCTTGGCAACAAGCATAAGGGTGACAAAGTGTCAGAACTATGGCTTATGTTGTTCCTTTTTTTTATTGTAGCACGGCAAAATGACTGCACTGTGCCTGACGGTAAGCACAGTACAATCCAAAAACGATGGCGACCACTGAGTGACACACACTATCCATCATCGGTCACCGCTGTCATGCCGGCGTGTGAAGCAGAAGCGAATCACTATGACGGGCTTTTTCGCCATATACATGGTGGTTGCGACCCAGTCAGGCTGTAAAACCCTACCACCCCGCTTTCGCCATTGCCTCGTTCGTTATTCGAGGGTTATACGTTAGGGTGTACCACATGCAGATGAGGTTGGCTTGGATGTCTTAAGTCTTCGATGTTATTCGACACCCCTTACCAACTCTTACTTTTCAATGCAACAACTCGGATTTTACGAAGCTAAGTTAGCTAAACTAACCATATATATACGAATTAGTGAGGCACACGTAAATATATGTCTTATCGAAATTGAAGGTCTATCAAAATTATCTGAAAATTATCAATAATACCCTGGAAAATGGTAATACCGTTTACTGCATTAGAATCTATAGTTTATTTAACATTAGCTAACTGTGCGTTAATGATTTCCAAACATGACAGTTATCTTGTTCTTAACCAAAGAATATAATTTTTGACATAATAATACGTATCTTAATGAAAGATATAATCATGGTTACCTGAAGCTCTAAAAAGGGCTTCTTCTGGGATGAAGTATTTATGCATTAAATCTGCGACATCTTTGTATCTATCATCCGGCATGTCTGTTATACGAAACTTGAGAATTTCACCGTCTGCTGTTTTTGATAAAAACTTAGACCACACTTTAGAAGATTGCGACATCGTGATCACTCAAATCTATTTGATGACTAATACGTTTCCTGTTTTTAAGAACGATATTATATAATACAATAAGTTGTACACACTGTTTATTATTATCTTTGAAAAAGAATTTGACCTTCAAGTGCACGAGGAGATAGTTTAGTAATATCGGGATCAATTTTTGTTAATTTGTCTATAAATATTTTTGTTTCTTTTATTTACTAATCATGTATGTAAAGTAAATTATCCTAAATTTTTATAAGAAATTAACCTTTTTTGTTAATACCTCATCGATACCTTTCCGCAACCAAATTTTAATCCGAGAAGTTATAAAAAAAATTGAATCCTTTCTCAGTGCTAAATTTATTTCAACATTGTTAATCCATATGCAACTTTTACTAACTTTAGTGGGATGGTTTATAATATACCTTAGTAATTTAGAACAGATGGCTGGTTCCACCTTTATATAATTCGGACGTCATAAGCCGCGTTCTAAAGAAACAAATAAAATAATGTGCTAAAACTTTTTAAAATGCAAATACTGAAAGTGTAATTTTGTGAATAAATAACGCGTGTATTTTTTAACCACGATATAGTACTAAACAAATTTAAACATAATTTGTGAACAAGAATTGACTCTAACACTTGGCAGCGCTGCCAACACCGGTATAAAAATGGCTTATCGTTTTGTTTCACACGACTTTCTTAACTTAATACATATATAAATAAATTACTACTGAATTATTGAAGTTAATTTATTTATCATACTGACAAATAAATTAGTAGTGAATTGAAGAGGTGTAGTCAATATTAAAACTAAAAATTTAACGTTCAAACACAAATACTATTTACAAAAATAAAAGAAGAAATGGATCTCTGGATTTCTACAGTAGCGCAGAATTCGTGTCCTTGTCGATGGATGTGATTCGCAGCTTATGTCAGTAAATGCTGGAGTTCCCCCAACGAAACGCAACAATGCAAGCACTGTTACTTCACGTCGGTTTTCTATGAGAGGGTGGTACTACCCCGGACGAGCCGACCCATTCATGCTGAAACCAGTAATAGCTTCAGCGTGGCTCTACCACCATAATAATTATAATAATAATTTATCATACTGACAAATAAATTAGTAGTAAATTGAAGAGTTACAGTCAATATTAAAACTAAAAATTTGACGCTCAAACGCAACTACTATTTACAAAAATAAAAGAAGAAGTGGATCTCTGGATTTCTATATGAGCGCAGAATTCGTGTCCTTGTCGATGGATGTGATTCGCAGCTCATGTCAGTAAATGCTGGAGTTCCCCAAGGCTCTGTACTTTCACCTACTCTGTTTCTTCTGCATATCAATGATATGTTGCCTTTAGGCCATATTCATTGTTATGCAGATGACAGCACCATCCATGGGTGCTATTACAGCAAACCTTCTTGCAGTCGGGGGGAAACAGAAAAGAGACGGCAGGATCTTGTGATTGAACTCGACCGGTCCTTGCATCTCATATCAACATGGGGAGCAAGCAATTTGGTCGAGTTTAATGCTAACAAAACACAGGTGTGCGCGTTTACCTGCAAAACATCTCCATTTACTCCTCTTCCTGCTCTCCAGAACGTCTCGCTCGCAATGCGAGACAGCCTCAATATCTTAGGTATAGATATTCGCAGCGACCTCAATCTCAGGGATTACATCGGGAGCGTCATCTCCACTGCATCTCGGAGACTCGGAATCCTGAACAGGGTGCGACGGTTTTTCACGCCAGATCAGCTATACCTCCTTTATAAGGCACAAGTTCGGCCTTGCGTGGAGTATTGTTCGCACCTCTGGGACGGCTCCGCCAAATATCTACTAGATACCCTGGACAGGTTGCAGAGACGGGCTGTGCGCATTGTTAATGATTCAGACATTACACAGTTTATAGAGCCGCTTCAGTTGCGCAGAGACATTGCCTCACTGAGCGTATTCTACCGTCTGTATCATGGCGAGTGTTCTGATGAGCTATTTAATTTAACCCCTTCCTCTCCTTTTCATAACCGAACCACGCGCGCTGGGCTTCGGAGCCATAGTATTACGGTATATCCTATCTGGACACGAATTAAAAAGTTCACAATTTCTTAACATCAATAAATTCATTCCCCAATTTGAAAAGTAAAAGTATTAACTTGATAACCGTACATGTCACTCGAATACAAACGACGTGAGCATACAATAATACATTTATGTATAGTCCGCGTCAAACTTTTTAATCGCTCTGAAGTAGATGCGCAGAACACAAATTTGGTTATCAGAGAGACGCAGAAGAGGTAAAAGCGGAGCAGGCTCACTCGCGTGTGTTCCGCGCCTCCAATAGTACCAACGCTGACACGTGTGGCAGTGGCAATGCTACTTTCAGTACAGTCGCATTCAGAATAGTTATATTGTTGTTAATTATATGTTATTGCTATTTTCATTGCTTTATTTTCTTACTTATATTTGTTGGTTTCGTTATCTTTTCTCTTTATTGTTTGTTACTTATACCTGTCATCTGACATTTATTATCATCATCATCAAGATCATCCACTTCGGAAAATTATGTTTCTGTTCGTTGCCCCACTATAAATAAATGTTTATTACGAATTAATTACTTACCATGAATGTATTTTATTTACAATAACGCTATTGTTGCGACACGCATAATACTTACACAAAATATACCCTACAGATACACATAATATACAAGCGGGATATATCTGTCATTATTTATGTTTTACTATAATAAAACTGTAAGAAGACCAAATCTGTAGATTAAATATTTTTTGAAAATTATAATCAGCGTAGACTTTGTTATCGATATAGAAGCCAAAAATAATCATTTTACAATTTTTGTCTGTCAGTCTGTCTGTCTGTCCCTGTACACACGCATCACTCTGAAAGTACTGAACCGATTTTGACGAAACTTGACACTGATTACTAATATTACAAGGTTACATGTAGGATATCTTTTGTCCCATAAAACACTCCAGGATAACGAAAGACGAAAAAATGTAGTTAATGTAACTAGACTTTTTGTGATACCTTAGTACAAGAGCCAGCAACGTCGGAAGAACGAGAATTTTAGAAAAGCTGGTTCTTTAATATATCTTCCTTTATGCCTTTCCAAACAGGATTCAGGATATCTGGTAGCCGGTTAACGTTGTGTTTTTTAATGCGCATCAGACCTTTACAGGTAAAAAACGGTAAAAAAAGGCACAAGTTTGATTTATAAATAATTTTAGGAACATTTTTTTCAGTAACGATGATATATTTTATAAATAAAAACAATTAATTTCAAACCATTTTATTCTTTCCATTGCAAAGAACATATTTCATTTTATTCAATGAAAAACAACGATAAATGTAAACATATAACTTGGGACTGCCACCATCTTAAATACAAGCGTTGATAACATACGCCGCCACAATTATCGCTATTTTTATAGTGCAGCCATCGCTGCACTAAACAATAGCTATAGCTAAGTTGTTCTATATACATATTATTTTTATAGCAATAAATCGGTCTGTCTTTTTTTAAATCATGGGAGGCACACGTATAGGTGGGTCACCTTTAAGTGATCATCACCGTCCATATACACTTGTATCACCAGGGGAGTCGCAAGTGCGTTGCCAGCCTCTGTTTGGGGGAGGAGGAGGGGTGAGGAGGAGTGGAGCGGAGGTTGGGGGAGTGGGTAGGGGAGGTAAGCCTAGAGCGCTCGCACTAACCGAACGAAAAGCAACAATGCAAGCACTGTTACTTCACGTCGGTTTTCTATGAGATGGTGGTACTAACCCGGGCGAGCCGACCCATTCATGCTGAAGCCACTACTAGCTTCAACATGGCTCTACCACCTACGTATATAATGTATATATGAATACGTGTTCCTATCCATTATTATATCGGTGGATGATTTTAAAATTTGTTATAACTATTTCTTGTACGTTTTTATTTATAACAAAATTTTTTATGTTATTGTAATTGCTACAAAACTATGTAATTATTGGTCGGTTGATTATAAACATCAAAGGGATTTTTAAATATTCTATGAATTTATTGAAGCAACAATACAAACAAAAATATATTACTATTATATAGATTATATAATTTAACCTTTTGTTACTATCATTTATAATATTGTCACAGCGTTTTATGTTTATTTTCATTCAGGTCTTCCTATCATGTATTTACAGTTCGGCGGTGTATCTTTAAATGTGACTTCGTATTCATCCCCAAAATCTTTGTAGATAACTTCATATACTGTCTCCCAGCCGTCTTGTTCAGCGGCTTTCTGACTTCCGATTGACGTCATCCAAGCTCCGGTCAGTGGAATATCATGTTCCTTACACATTAGACGTCTGGAATATAAAATATCCAATATTTTGTAGTATAGAATAGATTTTTAGGCATTTCAAACAAGGAATACGTAGGGGTTGAGAGGTTGGGGTTCCCTGACGTTCCAACTGGTGCAGGTGCTCACCGGACACGGTTGTTTCGGGTGGTACCTGCACCGGATCGCTCTCAGGGAGCCGACCGCCGCATGCCATTAGTGCGGCGCTGACGAGGACACCGCGCAGCACACTCTGTCTGAGTGCGCTGCGTGGGAGAGACAACGTCGCGCTCTAGCTGCGGTGGTAGGGTGTGATTTGTCGCTGCCGAGCGTGGTTTCAGCGATGCTCGGTAGCGACCAGGCTTGGCGAGCGATGGCCTCCTTCTGTGAGGAGGTCACCACGCGGAAGGAGATGGCGGAGAGGGCTCGCGAGGTAGACCCTCTAAGTGAACCTCTCCGCCAACGGAGGACCGCCGGGAGGAGGCGGCGCTTTGCCCGACACCTCCCGACACCGTAGTCGGACCTTAGGGGATGGGCCGGGGGGCCCATCTCCTCATTGCACAGGTCCGGCGGACGAGGGGAGGCAGCTGGTGTGTACCCAGTCTACCTCTCTATAGGTAGGAGCCCGGCGGTGACCTTCCGCCGGGTGGACCGTTGGGGCGGCTCTACAAGGTTGATTAGCATTGTACGATCCCTTGCCTTCCCAACAATCACGGTCTGTCGGTACACCGTGGGGTTTTAGTCCGTGCAAGTCGGACATAACCCATCCTTCCCCCCGGGAGGGTGGCCTATGCATAAAGGATTTCCCCACGTTAATAAAAAAAAAAGGGTTGGACCAGAAGGTAAATTGTGACCTTCTTAACTCCTAACCTAATTTCTTGTGTCGTATTTCTTTAGTAATACTGTCACCCTACAATAAGATAAAAATAAAATGTTCTTTTTATCATGTAGATTAGATTACAATGTATAATTTAGACGTACAATATTTACATTCAAATATTTCAAACTAAGTGCATAATTTTTACGTGTTACGGTTTCAACTTATAGCAATAATTCGAGATACAAGTAGACTAATATGTCTCAAAAGCAAAACTTACAAAAAAACAAATGTCACAACTTAGTTCTTCTACCGTAAAAAGTTGTGAGATCCATGTAACACCAAGTCGGTTACTTTATTAAGTCCCTACTTAAGGGACTTTCTGTCTTAAGTTATTACGTAATTAGCTAACTTAACGTCTTATAGTGACCATATCAATATAAAAAATCTTTTATGTTTTAAATGAAATAGATTGACTTGGCCATCACATGAAAACACTTTCACAAATAATACATATTATACTAGCGGGCCCGGCAGACGTTGTCCCGTCATTGTTATAAAAAAATCCCTGACAAATTATATACCAAAACGTTCCTCATGAATCACTTTATACACTGGCGAAAACCATTTAAAAATCCATTCAGTAGTTTTTGAGTTTATCGCGAACAGACAGACAGACGCGGTATGGGACTTTGTTCATTAAGTATAGCAGAAATAAACTGCCTAGATACTTTAATAAAAATGAGTATTTTTATGTACAAACATTTTAGCTTTACCATAAACTCAGGGAAATTTTAATCGAAATAGAGTGAACAACATTCACAAAAAGACGACGACTTGGTTTGGTTTTTTTAGCTCTTTCTGCTGTTGGATAGCTGGGATAATTAACAAAGTGATAATTCATCAGTTATCGAGTGGGATGAAAAATTATTAATTACTAAAATGACTTTTAAAAAATAGGGGTTGATGTTAGAAGGGTGAAAATTTAGGGTTGTATTTATTTTTAATGCCTCGTTATAACAAAATAAAATTAAAAAAAATTGCCCCAAAAATAAATGTTATGGGTGGACAACCCTTATCACTTAGAGGTATGAAAAATAGATAGTAGCCGATTCTCAGACCTACGGAATATGCATATAAAATTTCATAAAAATCGGTCAAACCGTTTCAGAGGAGTATGGAAACTAACATTGTGACACGAGAATTTTATATATCAGATTATATTAAATAAGATTGTTTAGTGCGATTCAGGCTTCTAGTTTTATCCACAACGAAGTTATAGTGGGTCAAAAATGGCCTGAACTGCTTCGAGAAAAGGATGGTACGGCCGCGTCGCTTTTTTCCTCGACTTTATATAATAATGCTACAAATTTAAATTAGTAAATTTATATCACTTAAAATAGGTACCTGATTTTGAAAAACTCTCGCGATATTCCAAGACGCCTGTATTTTGGATGAACTACTACTTCCCCGGGAACCATAAATAATGTCCAATTCATAGCTGTCTAAGGGGTTAAATTTTGAAAACAAACCATGAATCATTTCTAGAAACTTCTTCAACTCTTTAGTTTGCGGCTGCGAATAAACGATAATAAATTTGTATCAAGTAAACGTCCCAATGAATTGCACTGCACCCACACCAACTCACGATATATTGGTGATAATAGATGGCTCTCTTATATTAAAAATGGTTGATGGTATATCTAAAATAGATACACCAAAACCGTTTGACCAGGTTTGACCCATCACCGTGGAAGTTCACAGTTCTTCGTGATTTTAATTCTATATAATTAACTACAACGCGCAACTGGCTGGGTTATATTTTATTGCTATTAATTTTTATAATAGCTATTTAACGTGTATAAATTCGAAGACGTTTGCTTCCTTCCATTTTAGTAATCCAATAAAAGTTATATGAATTTATTATAATAGAAATGCACTTATGTACACTAGTTTATACGATAGGTATATTACGAAATCTCTAATAATAATGTTGCCAAAAATTTCAAAATCGAAAATTGGTTGATTATGATATTATATGTACCGTTTAGAGATAATTCAATTGAATAAAATCTCCTAATAATATTTAGAAAGAACATACGTTTAATTCTTCTAGTGTATCATGTTTCGTTGTTATCACCATAAGCGACGCACCGATTATTTCGTGTACATTTTCAGTGCCATCATCAATGCAACAGATGGTTACACGATGTGGTTTCGCATCCCAGAGAGTTTGTAACATTTCTTCAGCGTCTTTCGTTGCTGATACACTTTCCGGTATACCTTCATATAAAAACTAATTGTTTAGAACGAAAGAATAAGAAAGAAAATGTTTTTATTTTGAAACACAATTAAGATAATTAAAAATGTCCAACAATAACATGCTGCTACATGCTGCAGTGAAACAGTGACACTACATCACTGATTTTCAATGAAGGACCATAGCAATGTACGGACGTAACAAAAATTTTACATGACTAATAAAATATAAAACAATTAAATACACAACAATTCAATAATATAATACAGATGAGGAACAAACGAAACAGAAATATTACGAGGCAAGGTGATATAAAAATTGAAAATGTTATTAATTAATATGTTAATTAATAAAATTAAGGAATATTAATTATTTAAATCACTATTTTAACTTGTTTGAACAAGCGTATTTTAAACGTTTTAATGTTAACTGCTGGAGTGAAAACCATTAACAGATGGCGACCTTAAAATAATATGTAATAAATACATATATAGTTTTTTTAGATTAAAGCAAAGTATTTTCGGAATACACATCATCATCTTCTTACCCTTATCCCACCTAAGTAGGGTCGGCATAACATGTTTTCCTTTTCCATTCTCACCTAACAGATGTCATCTCAGCATTCATACCTTTTACATACATAACTTTTCACACAACCCATCCATACCTTTTTCGGTCTTCCTCTACAAGAGTATAATATAATGGATATAAAAATATCCATCGACCATCATACTCAAAGCTTTTCTAGTTACATGGTCTTCATCTCTTCTCATGACATGCCCATACCATGCTAACCTATTACTCTTTGACTTCTCTGTCACTGGTGCTATTTTCAAATTTCCTCCGATATATTCATTCCTAATCTTCGGTCTTCCTCTATTCTTATATCCATCGACCGTCATACTCAAAGCTTTTCTAGTTACATGGTCTTCATCTCTCCTCATAACATGCCCATACCATGCTAACCTATTACTCCTTAACTTCTGTGTTACTGGTGCTATTTTCAAATTTCCTCTGATATATTCATTCCTAATCTTATCCATTCTAGTTACACCACACATCCACCTTAACATTCGCATCTCTGCCACATGTAGTTTTCTCTCATCCATCTCTCTCGTCACCTAGCACTCAGATGCGTAAAACATTACTGGCCTTAAAATAGTTTTATACACTTTCCCCTTAAACTCAGTGAGAACGCCGGATACCCAACTCCCCTCCCCCTCATTTCATCCACCCTGCATTCATCTTATTCATAACATCCTTGTCTATGCAACCGTCATTTTGGATCAGAGAACGGAGATACCGGAAATCAGAGCAGGTTGGTAAGGATATACCATTTAAAGCTATAGGAGAAAAACTGGATGGACCACCGAAGTCGCGAGACAAATGTTCAGTTTTTAGTCTACTGATTTTCAAACCAACATTCTCCAGTTTTTCCTCGCCATTTTACCAGCCTACTCTGAATACACATATGACACATATTAAAAAAAAAACTGCAATTTATTGCATGAGAACACATAAAGTATCCGGTTTTAGTTAAATATACCTTTACTGTATCCAAACTTCAATCTCATGTTCTTATGTAAGCAATGTAAATTTTAACAAAATAATAGGTATTTTAATTAAAGGAAATTACCAGAAGAAGCTTACCTGCAGCTCTAAAAAAGGGTTCCTCTGTGACGAAGTATTTTAGTATTAAATCTGCAACGTCTTTATGCCTATCATCCGGCATATCTATTATACGAAACTTGAGAGTATCACCGTCTGCTGTTTTTGATGAAAATTTGGACCACACTTTACGAGACTGCGACATTGTGATTGCTTAAAACCATTGAACGACTAACACGTTTGCTGTTACACGAACGATGTTGTGTAATACAATAAACAATACATACAATGTACATACGGTTTATTAATTATCTTATGACGTGTACGCGTAATGACTATTTAATTATATTTGTGTAAATATTATTATTTTTAGAACTATGGTTTGATACTCATTGGATTTTTTCAGAATATTTACTGAACATATACATAAGTGATTGCTATATAATTGATATTACTATTGTTTCTAGGTGGTAGAGCCACGCTGAAGCTATTACTGGTTTCAGCACGAATGGGTCGGCTCGTAACCCGAACCACAGAAAACTGACGTGAAGTAACAGTGCTTGCATCGTTTCGTTCGATCAGTGAGAGCGCCGGAGGCCCACTCCCTCTTCTTTTCCTCCCCTCCCCCCAAACACAGGCTGGCAACGCACTTGCGACTCTCCTGGTGTTGCTAATGTCTATGGACGGTGGTGATCACTTAACATGAGGTGACCTACCTGTTCGTTTGCCACCTATTATATAAAATAATATATATAATGCAACAAGGTAAATGCAACTAAAATTGTTTGTTGATATCAACTTATCCATTTTTATCCGACTACTTCGAAGCCAAAACGAAAGGTAATGATTTTAGCAGTTTATGTATGTATGTTTGTACCTCCGTGTATGTTCCTCCGTAGCGCCTAAACTATACATCCGATTTTAATGAAGAAGCTGGAATTCATTTGTTATTTCATATAATGTTAAATAGAAGGAGTCGATTTACGATACAGATATACTTTAGTTTCTGATTAGGTTATGTTTTTCCTCAGCCAATATTAGTTTGAAATTACTCGTATATTCTTAGAAAAAGGAATTTAAAAATATTCGTATTTCGAAAATAAGAAAGGGATAGTAATAATTGTCTATAATGTGAACGTGTTACTATCCCATATTATATTTTTGTGGGTTTTTTTTAATTTCTTATAAATATTCCTTTTATATTTTTATTTATAATAGAAGATTATTTATAAATCAACAAAGCTAGTGTGCAGGCTGAAACAAAACTTATATACTAATAAAATGTAGCTCCATTTATGAACGAACACGAAATCAATTGAATATACTTATACATAAGCATTAATATTAACGTTTCTTCTTACGAAATGTTTAATTAAATGTATTTATAACTCAATAATTGATTTACTTTGACATCAAAACAACGGTTTTCCATTTTGTAAACAAGTAAATATGTAGGTATTTCTGTGTTCAAAACACTAAAAAGTATTAATATTTAACATTCAAATGGAAACATCATTCCAAAATGTTTTTATAGGTCGCCCGGTGTTATTGACAATGAGCGGCTGATGTTACTGTGTACTCGAAGGATACGCCATGCAACAACGTACGAAATTGAGACTAATTCACATTTACGAGATTATCATACGAATATTAATTACTAGCCTCTGCCCGCGACTTCGTCTGCGTGGAATAGTTACTTTGGGCTAACCCTAACACGAAGCGGAAGCTCTCAAGAGGAAAAGAACGCCAATTTCGAAACATTCTTCATTGGTTCTCCGCTCCTATTGGTCTTAACGTGATGATATAGCTTATAACTTTCTTCTATAAATGATCTAACACTGAAAGAATTTTTAAAATCGGACCAGTAGTTCCTGATATTACCCCCTACAACGTCACAACCTGACAAACTTTACCTCTTTATTAGTATAGATATAACCATCTACAGACAATTATATTATAAATACAAAGCTATAGATATGTCATAAGCGCTTCGATAGCGTCTTGTTAAAATTTGGCTAACTTGCTTCTTTTTAACGGCTGTCCCGTCAATCCGCCCGTATCTAAGCAACATATAACTATTTCTTTTACACCACCGATATTGAGAATATGTCATCTTACTTCGACATCTTATCTAAAACATTGTGGCGTTACAATATAACTTTACGTGTGTGTGCGTTATCGTGTCATTTGTTTTGTCAAAATATCATTTAGGTAACGTATCTTCATCTTTTTACTTTCAGTACCTTCTAGGTTAAGCGTGTTTACATATTAGACCACATCGTCATGTTAACTTCAGACGAGATCCTGTTCAAACGCTAAAACCTGTAAAGTATAATAAATAGAGTACTTGTGTATTAAATGCACCGTGCTCGCAGGCCGTTATCTTTTTCGCAAGTTTCACCTAACCTTTTTTTATTGTAAGCACAGTACAATCCAAAAATAATGGCGACCACCGAGTGACACACTATCCATCGCCGGTCACCGCTGTCATGCCGAGCTGCGAAAAGCTAGATACGCACAGGCTGATCCCGAAACGCGACCGAATCATTATGACAGGCTTTTTCGCCATATACATGGTGGTTACGATCCAGTCAGGCTATAAAACCGTTATAAGACCAAAAATTTCACAATTATGATTTAGATTCTTTTGGAAACTGAGTAATGGCCATTACTGATAAGTTTTTTTCAATACTATTTGTCATAACGGCAATAAACGTTTAATGTTAATTCAATCTGATGTAAAGTGATTCGATGTTCAATAGGTTATTTACCATATCTAGTATATTTATCAATTAAGAATTAGCATGAAATTCTAATAATTTTATATTATAGTGAAAAATGGCATGGGGTCTTCCGAAGCTCCCGGGTCTTACGTTTACCGACCCGACTAAGACCCAGTATCATATCAGGAGCTCCCTCCGTTACTACCAAGGTCACAGATTCCCCGATACAATAATTCGTGCTCCGGGAGGCGCTGCAACCGACGTTGACAGTAATGCATTTGCACTTCCCGATGACTCCGTTAAGTAAGTATATCAACTCATATATCGTAATTTATGTTGTCTATGAATTCTTTATTAATTTTGATAATAATTTATGACAATACGCTAAGCTTTGGGGGGCAATGTTGCTGCTATCTACTTGCTAATAGAGTCTAGAAATGGTAGTAATAGATAGATTAGACATATTGTCGAAGCTTCATCGACTGAGTATCATTGCTTCAAAAATAGGTTTTTATTTATGACATGTGTATTGATATATTACGTTCTTAAATCATATCATTTTATTACTTAATGGAATTGGCTAAAAATTGTACATCGTTGATGTCGGTACAACTGCCAAATGACAGTACCAGAGCAGTTAAGTGACACTAGTCTCTAATATTCGCTTACTTTGGAGTGCTTGTACTATGATTATATAATATTACTAGCAAATGCCCGCGGCTGTGAAGGTTCTTTTATAGGCAATAATTATTTTCAACTTGTTGTATTATTTCATGTTATCAAAATATCAGTGTATTTTATGTTTTCAAAAACTATGACTATAGCCTAGCAATTTTGGAATAACATACTTGGACCTGTATATTTCGTTTATAAGATTGCATCAAAATCGGTGATATTAATATCATCTAACAATCAAATACATTTTTTTTTTACAAAATGTAATAGTAATGTTGATAAATTATATATCCTATAATATTCAAATTCCATATATTTACTGTGTACAAAATTTTATTAAAGAGAATGAAAATATGTACATTAAAAAATACAATTTGTGGTGACTGTGGCGTCTCTGCTATCATGGCCTACTGAAATGCTTCTTCACGGCTTATTAGAATAATCCAACGATCTAACGAGAGGACTCGTTATCAGAGAAACCGTTTCACATCTTCACTGTGTGGCAAAGGAAATAATTTGCTAGCTTCTTTATGCGTGCCGTGATAGACGCCGTTGTTGTACTTACGTAAACAGATTTAGCTGGTTTTGTCGTACAAAGAGATGATGTGATAACATCAAATAATTCTTCAGAACTACATAATGTAAACGATAAAATACGATCAGCGGGACAAAGTATTTCCACAACTAAAGTGATTAAAATAATATGAGACATATGTAGTATGACTAAAACTTCTAGGTATTGCGCCTTTTGTTGTTTTTAATTAATTAAAAACAAATGGAATGACGTCCATGTATTAGTTGTTCGCTCGAACATTCGATGAGTTTTCGTTTAACACTTTGACTGCCACCCCATAATCACGTGTTCCTTTTAGAACGCCACGGATGATTTTTTACAATAGTAATAAGTTCTAGCGTTACAGTCACCAATGACCAGCACGCCGCGCATGCACTGTGGCGTCACAAGAGAAACCGTAGCCGGTCATATACTCGTATGACCAACGTAGCAGTCAAAGTGTTAAACAGAATTTTAGTGTAAGATTGTAGAAGGTAATCTCAGAAACTACTGGTCAGATTTGAAGTTTTTTTTCAATGTTATAGTTTTTTCCTCATTTAATGAGGAAGGCTATATGCTATGGTCAGAATTTGAAAAATAGGAATGTAAGCAGATCAAATAGTTATCGTAATCGGAATTTTATTTTATACTAGCTGTTCTCGCAACTTCGTCCTCCTAGAATAGTTACTTTGGGCTAATACTAACACGCAAAGGAAGCTCTCAAAAGAAAAAAACGAACTTGAAACATTCTTCATTGGTGCTCCGCCCTTATTGGTTAGCGTGATGACATGTAGTCTATAGCCTTCCTCAATAAATAAGCTATCTAACTCTGAAAGAATTTTTTAAATCGGACTAGTAGAATAAACCTGAGAATAACGCGTTCAACGAAACAAACAAACCCTCCATCCAGCTTGATAATATTAGTGTGGATGGTAAATAATTATGATTTGGACATTATATTTAATTAAGAAAAATAAGATTTAGTTAAAAAAAAATGATGGAAAAAATTAAATTATTGCTTTCTACACCCAAAAGTTATTATTTGAACAACTGTTAGTTTACAACGCATGCAAAAATATTTGCTTTCGATTAAGGACACGCGATTTCTAGAAATATAAAGAAATTTTGATATAATTTAATTGAAATATTGCTGAACCTAAAACGCGATTGCAACGCGGTTTCCAATTGTGAATGCAAACTATCAAGGAACTCTCTCAAATATACCTAGATGGTATGTGAGAAATCGTTTAAAATAAGCCTAGAACCCGCTCGTAGCATCATCTACCGGGTTTAATTAAGATAAAAACTAACCTAGACGTATTAGCGTTAATTTAAATAAAAAAGTAAAAACGATAAAATCTCTGCACGTGCACAATACGTAAAAATAAAATGAAATAATCATCTCTACCGCTTACTTTATCATAACTATCTTCTTATCATATTAAAACTTTTTCACACTCCATTGTATTGAAAATAATATAAATATGAAAAAGATATGATGCTGTCGACGCGACAACTGTTACTTGCCTGTAACTATTCATCTAGGAGTCGTCTAGCAACGGTTTCGAGAACGAATTTTAATAAGGCAGTTTTTTATATATATTTATGTTCTTCCAAACAACGTGTGGCCGACCTGGCTGTCGGTAAACGTTGCATTTATTTGTGCATATCGCACCTTTACAGACAAAAATATTGACTTTTAAATAATTTTAGGACGTTTTTTTCACTAACTTTGAAACTCTATTAAAAAATGGAATTATTATTGCCAGACCTTTTTGTTATTGACAATAATGTGCCTGATGCTATTTTTTAAATAAAAGTATTATTTTATTTAGACATAAATAAGTACAAATTTAATCTTCCAGACATTAATTCATTTATTTACTCAATAGTCAACTTTTTATAGGTGGTAGAGCCACACTGAAGCTACTACTGGTTTCAGCATGAATGGGTCGGCTCGGCCGGTGTAGAACTACAGAAGAGCTACAGAAAATCGACGTGAAGTAACGATCAGTGAGAGCGCCAAAATTTCTCATTCTTCCAACGCTGCTGGCTCTTGTACTAAGGTGTCGCAAAAAAGTCTAGTTACATTAACTACTAATTTTTGTCTTTCATTATCCTGGAGAAATCTTTGCGTTTTATGGGACAAAAAGTATCCTAAATGTAACCTCGTAATATTAGTTATCACTTTGTCAAGTTTCGTCAAAATCAGTTTAGCACTTTCAGAGTGATGCGTGTTCACAGGGACAGACAGACAAAACTTGTAAAAGGATTAATTTGGGCTTCTCTATCGATAACAAAGTCTACCCCAATTATAATAAAAAAATAAAAAATAATGTACAGACTTGGCTTTGTTGCAGTTTCATTATAATATAGATTCCTCAAAGCATTTGCGTCTGAACTACCTGAAATGTATACACTGTCATAAAGGATGACCCTGAATCCTACATATAAATACACATATGCAACTACGTGGAACCACACGAGTATTTTAAATAAAACGAAAACCTGCTTTTAACTAGAGTAATTTTTTATGACACTCGCACGATAAGCCTAAAGCTTACTAATCGTTGCAATTTGGTTGACTTTAATAAATTTTATTTACATTATCAAATTTGTTTAAATATAAAAATTGTAATAATCATGATTATAAAAATCAAATCGAAATACCCGTTTTGTATTCCTGTGCATATTTATCATATTCACAAGCACCGTGTCTGGTGGAATGCTTCCTACGGTCGTCTTTCTTTAGTAATTACCGTCGCCCAACAATAAGATTAAAATAAATTGGTCTTTTTATCAGCTAGATTAGATTGCAAGGTATACTTTCGTCGTTCATTATTTGCGTTCAAGCATATCAAACTAAGTGCATAATCTTTACGTGTCGCAGTTTCAACATGTAGCCATAATTCGACTAACATGTAAACTAATATTAAATATGGGAAAATGAGATATGGAGTTCGATGGAATGTCTATGCTATTCGGGTTTTCAATGTCAGCATTTATTTATTGTTATATATTAGGTCTACAGGAAAGTTCTGTACATTTTTATGACAAAAATTTTCGACACGTAAGCATACGTTTACTTGACGCATGTTCGGTTCTATTTTATACCTTAATGTACACATAGCAACGTCGCAAATTAACTAAAGAAAAGTTGATTCAAGTCAATCTTAAATGTGAAGCGATAGTGTATCCATGATTACTGATAAAATTTATTTACGCTACGGTATTTCATACGAATTTCAACAAGAACGATATCGAATTAAGAACATATCATACAAGCCCTGATTAAGTGTTTGTCATCAAAAGATAATACACTTTCTATAAATGGGTTATCCAAATTGCCCTCACACTGGTAAGAACCCATTAATCTTTCTAATGGTGGTAGAGCCACGCTGAAACTATTACTGGTTTCAGCATGAATGGGTCGGCTCGTCCGGGATAGTACCACCCTCTCATAGAAAACCGACGTAAAGTAACAGTGCTTGCATTGGTGCGTTTCGTTCGGTCAGTGAGAGCGCCGGAGGCCCACTTCCCCTCCCCTCTCCATCTCCTAACCCTTCCCCCAAAGGGTGGCAACGCACTTGCAACTCCTCTGGTGTTGTTAGTGTCCATGGACGGTGGTGATCACTTAACATCAGGTGACCCACATGTTCGTTTGCTAACAATGACATAAAAAATAATAATAATAATAATGGCAATTATATTATCTAATAAAATTTATTATTAATGGTAAGAAAAATTTTTTTTATACCCAAAATGGAAGGAAGTTTCGTTTAGACCTAATTATTTTTACCCTTTTGTTTTTACATTACAAAATTGATATGTTGTAAAAGTAATAGAAAGAAATATAAAAATTAAATAATAATAAATAAGCCGCCATGAATAATATATATTGTTTAAATAAAATATCACTCTATCGATTTTTTATCATTTCTTCTTGATTATAGGAATGTTTTTTGAACCGATTGTAGTATTTCAACATTTATAATTATTATTTATATATATACTAGCGGACCCGGCAGACGTTGTCCCGCCCTAATTATAAAAAAACCCTTAACAAATTATATACCAAAACGTTCCCCATGAATTACTGTACCTACTTGTGGAAACCGCATGAAAATCCGTTCAGTAGTTTTTGAGTTTATCGCGAACAGACAGACAGACAGACGCGGTAGGAGACA
>MU160297.1:46218-63510 GCA_015888305.1 Antheraea pernyi | reverse complement strand
TTACATAACATATACACACATGTAAATAAAAAAGACATTTTGACATCTGTCAATAAAGAACTTCAATAAAGTAAATTTTCAAAAAAAAGTATTGACCGACTTCAAAATCAATGAAAAACACATAAGGCACTAAAAAGCGTTTATTTTCCGGTAGCACACATATTCATATATTTTATTTATTTTGGTTAATTTGATAAACTATTTATTGTCCGCTTTTTAGTGCCTTATGTGTTTTTGATTGATATTGAAGTCGGTTAATACTTTTTTTTGAAAATTTACTTTATTTTTCCATTTTTAGTGTACATAAATATATTTTACTAGCAGTGCCCGCGAACTCCGTTCCGCCTTAAGTATATTAAAATATGCGCATTTTTGCGATATGGTATCTATCGGTATGGTATGCGATATGGTTTCAATTGGTTGTACAATAAGTAACGTTTGGTACGAACGCAACCTTATCAATGTATGTATTATTTTACTGTTACGTTCCAATTACCCTTTTTGATTCCACATTCTACAATGATATTATAACATAATACTCTTTGACAAAAGAACCCTAATAAAATTCAAACTTTAAAAAATCAATTAACTATGGTCGAATGTCGACCTCTGGGCGCCCACTAGTATAGAATAATTTTTTGAATATTTTTGTCACTTGCAAACTGTGAAGATTTTTTTTTGTAAAAATGATTGGATAGGTAAGTTATAAAAATGTTCAAAAAATTTTTCCCATATTATTTATATGGGATATCAGATTGATATTTCTCCAGGCAAACCGCTCGACCACCACGACTTTATATCATTTGAAATAGGTACCTGATTTTGAAAAACTCTCGTGTTATTCCAAGACGTCTGTATTTCGGATGAACTACTACTCCCCTGTCATCATAAAAACTGTCCAGTCCATAGATTTTAAAGGTGTCAAACTTTGAAAAAATACCAGAAATAATCTCTAGAAACTTCTTCCCCTCATTTGTTTGCGGCTGCAAATAAACGATGATAATGGTATCAACTTGTAAACGTCCCAAAGTTGGGCCCACATCAACTTACGCTATATTAGTCACTAACTTCTGCCCGCGACTCCGTCCGCGTGGAATATTTACTTTGAGCTAACGGTAACACGCAGCGGAAGTTCTCAGAAGAAAACTCCCGATTTTGAAATATTCTTCATTGGTGCTCCGTTCTTATTTGTCTTAGTGTGATGATATAGCCTATTCCTCGATAAATTGGCTATCTAAAACTATAAGAATTTTTCAAATCGGACCAGTAGTTCCTGAGATTAGCGTGTTCAACCAAACAAACAAACCCTTCAGCTTTATAATATTAGTACACTCGTAGATTACTACTTTTCTCTCGTACTTACTTCGAGCCGTCATTCAAATTACAATAACTTTTGATAAAGTGGACCAATTTTATGGTGGTAGAGCCACGCTGAAGCTATTACTGGGTTCAGCATGAATGGGTCGGCTCGTCCGGGGTAGTACCACCCTCTCATAGAAAACCGACGTGAAGTAACAGTGCTTGCATTGTTGCGTTTCGTTCGGTCAGTGAGAGCGCCGGAGGCCCACCTCCCCTCCCCTCCTGTATCCTCTCCCTCTCCCTCCTCTAACCCTTCCCCCCAAAGGATGGCAACGCACTTGCGACTCCTGTGGTGTTGTTAGTGTCCATGGACGGTGGTGATCACTTAACATCAGGTGACCCACTTGTTCGTTTGCCCCCTATGACATAAAAAAAAAATTAATGAAATGAATGACTAAGTTATTCTCGAGGATATGCTCTATGAGTTTAATTTTTTTGTAAACCCAGTACTTTAGTAGTGATACGTGTTAATACAAACATACAGACAGACATTTCTAAAACAAATATTATAAAGGCACCTGCAATATCTTTTTTCATGAAAATCTAAAAAGAACAGACTCGTTAGATTTACATTCTTATTATTATATGTATAGATGTAGACGTGTTTTTTTTATATTATATGAGGCAAACGAACAGGTGGGTCACCTGATGTAAGTGATCACCACCGTCCATAGACACTTGCAACACCAGGGTAGTCGCAAGTACGTTGCCAGCCTGTGTTGGGGGGAGGAAGGAAAGGGGAAGGGGAAAGTGGAAGGGGAAGGGAGGTGGGGTTCCGGCGCTCTGACTGACCGAACGAAACGCAACAATGCAAGCACCGTTACTTCACGTCGGCTTTCGGTGAGAGGATGATACTACCCCGGACGAGCCAACCCATTCATGCTGAAACCAGTAATAGCTTCAACGTGGCTCTACCATTATAATGAAAATGGTTGATGGTGTACCTGAGTCTATCAGTGGTGTACCGTTTGACTGATCACCGTGGACTTTGACACTTTTAAGTGATTTTTCATACAGAAGACTTTCTTTCTCTATAATTTTATGATAACTGGTTGGACTATATTTTATTGTTATTCATTTTTATAGCTATTTAACGTGTATTAAGTCGCAGTCGTTTGTTAGTTAGCTTATAAAACTATAGACTATCTTATCTTATCTATTTTATACAAATAGCTTTATTTCTTGTTCCATCCAGTTTATTAATGGAAATGCACCTATGTCCTATCGTAACCGATATGTATATTAAGAAATCTATAGGAGCCTAGACTGACTTGGACATCGTAATACGTATAACGTACGTAATGGACTCGAAATGCGTAAAGAGACTGCTTTTTTATATCATAGGCGGCAAACGAACAGACGAGTCACCTAATGTTAATTGATCATCGCCCTCCATAGACTCTAGCCACACCAGGAGAGTTACAAGTGCGTTGCCAGCCTGTGATTGGGGGAAATATTTTTGTCACTTGCAAACTGTGAAGAATTTTTTTTGTAAAAATGATTGGATAGATAGGTAATAAAAATGTGCAAAAAATTTTTCCCCATATTATTTATATGGGATATCATATTGATATTTCTCCAGACCCATTCATGCTGAAACCAGTAATAGCTTTAGCGTGGCTCTACCACCTACAGACCTTACATTATCTTAGCATACTACCCAGTACCTTTGTTTTAACTCCATGCTATTTATATGCACAAAGGATCGTTCAATTGTTTGAAAGACATATTTTATTTACAATAAATTCAAACGTTTCAGCCAGCCTGCAAAAGAGGATGACATACTCGGTAGCTAAATGTAACTCGCAAATCTCTAGTAAAAATTATTAAAAAAATTTCAAAATCCAGAAATGGTTGACAAGTAGTGCAATTATATGTGATGTTTAGATATCATTCATTCTGCCCGCGACTTCGTCGACGTGGAATGTTTACTTTGGGCTAACGGTAACACGTGGCGGAAGTTCTCAGAAGAAATGGCTGACAAATAATGTATTCATATGTGATGCTTAGATATCATTCGCTCCAAAAAAACCTTTTATAAATTAATATATAGAAAACAACATACGTTTAAGTCTTCAAGTGAATCATCTTTCCTTGCTATCACCATAAGCGAAGCACCGATTATTTCGTGTACATTTTCCGTCCCATCATCGATGCAGCAGACAGTCACGCGATGTGGTTTCGCTTCCCAAAGAGTTTTAAACATTTCCGCAGCATCTTTCATGGCTGATACACTTTCCGGTATACCTTCATATAAAAACTATTTATTTAGAAGAAAAGAAGAAAGAAAAAGTTTTCATTGTTGAACAACATCATTGTTGTAAGAAAAATATAGAACATATACATATAATTAATTTAAAATGTCCAACAACAACAACCCAATTATATATGATGCAGTACAACTGAGTGATACAACGGCATGGGGCCAAAGCAATCTACGGACGTGGCTTAACAAAAATATTACATCTTGCTATATAATATTATAACCAGGTAAAGTTTGTGAGTTTATGCGGTTGTAAGGGGTAATATCTGGATCTACTAAACCGATTTTGAAAATTCTTTTACCAATAGAAAGCCACATTATTTGTGAGTGTCATAGGCTATATATTAATCCGAAAATTTTAAAGACTTTTTATGGTAGTCGGATTTGCAAAGTAAGTCGGAGAAAAAAAGGGTCGAACGAAAACGTTTATTACGAACGGTGCCTGAACGATGCAAGATATATGATTGAGTTCTAGAGAAAAGTTGTCGAGCTTGATAAAGTAAAAATGTTTACCGCCCAACGAAGGGGGCACGGGTCAGTTAGGAAATAATAAAGTATAAAATAATAATAATAAAAACATAAAATGAAATATACAATAATGCAATAACATAATGCGGATGAGCAACAAACAATGCATAATTATTACAATGCAGGATGATAAAAACATTGAAAGTTAGTTTACAAATGTTATTACTTAATGCTTAATTTATTACTTAAAAATTTATGAAATTGAACGATCACGAATTATTTAAATCACTGTTTTAACTTGCTTATACAAACGTATTGTAAACATTTTGGTTGCTTTGCATTGCTGGAGTGAAGTTAATCGATAGCGAATAAGAATATAAATCAAACGAGTTTGTACTTTTTCGATCTCCGTGAAAAAAATTGTTGTAGGTGTATAGGAATAAGTAAGAAAATACATTTCAATCCATTTTAGAATTGTCTGTCTATCTGTCGTCTGACTGTTTTTTTGAATATGCATAACTGCTAAAGTAGAATTTTTGGCGCGATCTTTGTCTGTCATGTAGTGGATTTTATTTTTTATTTATAATCTTGTGTTACTTGACTATATATTGTGTAAAATTGGTGGTGTTTTATATAATATAGTTTGTTTATTGTGCATAAGTGAAGTGAATGGAAAATAATACCACGGACCATGAATTCTGAGATTCCACAAAAATTCCATGGAAAGTTCTAACAAGTTGGCCACCATCTTGTTAGTTCATTGAAATTATATCAAGAAACTTGTAATATCGATCCTCACTTGACAATGGCAGTAATAGTCAATTAGAAGACTGGTTGCCAAAAATGGAATGGAAGAAGAACTTGTAATACTATTAACTACTCGACAATAGCAGTAATAATCTAAAAGATTGGTTGCCAAAAATAGAGTAAAAAAAAAAAACTGCTAAAGTACTGGGTTCACAATAAACACACTCATCAAAAATCCATATATCAAATCATAAAGCATATCCTCACCTATAACTTAGTCACGTTCCATTAAAATCAGTCCACTCTATCAGAAGTTATTGTAATTTTAATGACGTCGCAACTTAAATACGAGAGAAAAGTAGATAAGTAAATGGACTTAATACATTCAGATGACTTTATTAATCACTGTATATTTTACATAAGGTTCCTTGCGGGAGGAGAGAGTACTTAATAAATCTGTCATTTATTACACTCTAGTCTAATAAGTTTTATTAATATAGACTTGATAGTTTATATGTTCTAGTGTAATAAATGACATTTTTATCCAAATGTACCTTCGTTGTTTCCAAGCGTGATGATTGTCTGGTTCCGGATTAAACAATGTAGATTTTTGCAAAATAATAGGTATTTTAGTTTAAAATCCTTACCAGAATAAGCTTACCTGAAGCTCTAAAAAAGGATTCTTCTGTGACGAAGTGTTTCTGAATTAAATCTGCAACGTCTTTGTATTTATTATCCGGCATATCTATTATACGAAACTTGATAGTTTCACCGTCTGCTGTTTTTGAAGAAAATTTAGACCACACTTTACAAGACTGCGACATTGTGATCGCTTAAAACCGCTCGACGATTTACACGTTTGCTGTTACCCAAACAATGTTGTGTAATACAATAAGTAGTATACACGGTTTTTAATTGTCTTTGATAAAAGAATTAGAGTGATAAACTGTCATATACATACACAAAGACTGTATAATTATTATGTGTATAAATGAGATTATTTTTAAACATTTGAATTGATACTCCTTGGTGTTTTTAATATTTACCAAACATATATACGGGTTTTTTGTCGGGATCTTTATATTTTATCCATAATCTTGCGTTATTTGACTCTATATTTTGTAAAATTGGTGGTGTTTTACGTACTACAGTTCGGTTATTGTGCGTAAGTGAAGTGAATGGAAAATAATACCATGGACCATGAATTCTTAGATGCCACAAAAACTCCCTGGAAAGTTCTAACAAGAGAGCCACCATCTTGTTGAAACATTGAAATTATTCACACGACACTTATTGTGTAAAATATGTGTTAATCTTCATTGAAACAAATCCGTCTGCTGTTTTTGAAGAAAATTTAGACCACACTTTACAAGACTGCGACATTGTGATCGCTTAAAACCGCTCGACGATTTACACGTTTGCTGTTACCCAAACAATGTTGTGTAATACAATAAGTAGTATACACGGTTTTTAATTGTCTTTGATAAAAGAATTAGAGTGATAAACTGTCATATACATGCACAAAGACTGTATAATTATGTGTATAAATGAGATTATTTATAAACATTTGAGTTGATACTCCTTGGTGTTTTAAATGTTTACTAAACATATATACGGGGTTTTTGGCGGTATCTTGCAATGCCATATATTGGTCTTTATATTTTATCCATAATCTTGCGTTATTTGACTCTATATTTTGTAAAATTGGTGGTGTTTTACGTAATACAGTTCGGTTATTGTGCGTAAGTGAAGTGAATGGAAAATAATACCACGGACCATGAATTCTTATATGCCACAAAAACTCCCTGGAAAGTTCTAACAAGAGAGTCTCCATCTTGTTGGAACATTGAAATTATTCACACGACACTTATTGTGTAAAATATGTGTTAATCTTCATTGAAACAAAACATTGACACTGGGAAGCGCTTCTGCCGAGCCAAAACAATAAAAAGACATTGTTGTTATATAATACAACAAGGTAAATGCAACTAAAATTGTTTGTTGATATCAACTTAGCTATTTTTGTTAATACCTCATTAATATCTCTTCGCATCATAATTATAATTTTAGAAATTTAAGAAACTTCCAATGGTGTTAGAGCCACGCTGTAACTATTACTGATTTCAGCTTGAATGGGTCGGCTCGTCCGCGGTACTACCACCCTCTCACAGAAAACCAACGTGAAGTAACAGTGCTTGCATTGTTGCGTTTCGTTCGGTCAGTGAGAGCGCCGGAGGCCCACCTCCCTCCCCTCTCCTCTCCCTCTCCCTCTCCCTCCCGTAACCCTTCCCCCAAAGGGGGGCAATGCTAAGTGCAACTCCTCTGGTGATGTTAGTGTCCATGGACGGTGGTGATCACTTAACATCAGGTGACCCATCTGTTCGTTTGCCGCCTATGACATAAAAAAATATTTTTTTTTAATCAAATCGGAAAAAATAGAGTTGAGAGTTTACGGTGTTGTCTAACTGCATAGTGATCTAAATTTATTTTAATACTGCTAATAGAATTAAAACTTTTCTGATAGTAGCGGAATCGAATACTTGACAAATACTAGTGATCTCATAAACTATTAAGTAGCTAGATCTACACGGTGAAGCTGTTAAGATCTTGCTTGATCAATAGCGTAGTGAGTTCGCAAAAAAAATAAAAAAATAAGTACCTACACAAAACCACAAAGTCGGGGTGGCCTAGTGGTTTAATCGGTGGAATATTATTTCGATGTCCGCAGGTTCGGGGTGCATGTACCAACGAATTTTACGGAATTCTCGTACATTTACTAATTTAAATTGGTAACACTATCGGCTGACGGAGAAGGGAAACATCGTGAGGAAACCTGAACTTGAGAAACTTCTTGTAAAACTACTGTACCTATGTGGGAGAAATATAGAACTGTGGATGTTTCAGAGTTTGAAATCGCCAATACATCTTGGGCTGGCGTGGTGATTACGACCATACCTTCCTTCGGGAAGAGACTTATGACCCTGCAGTGGGTCTCTTACAGGCTGATGATGATGATGACAATGAACCGCACAATGAAAAAATAAATAAGCAAGCATATAGCTAGATTTTCGTTACACTACTAGTTTGTGAAATCTGTTCTAATAAATATTTGTCAATTTAAAAACACTAAACCAATTAGTAATTAATTCATCATCTCGTTTATTGTCCACTTTTGATTAATTATATGACAATATTAACTTTTATAGTTTTTAGATCCTGCATTTACAAAATTATGATGAAACAAAAAAAACAACGTTCGTCATATTTTTTTATTACAGACTATCCTTTGCTCACGTTCATGTAGATTTGATCTATAGTACAGATTTTTTAAGGAAAGGTCCTTTCCTGTAACCTTGACAGCGTGTATGTAAAAGTTGATGATGACCGGTTGAAGGTTTAAGGCGTATTCCAAATAATCTGTTCGCGACAGTTTAGAGTAATCTGTGTTCATAAACAATGTGTGCAAAGTAATTCATAATAGATTTAATATTGTATTACGTAGATTTATAGAGTGCATAGATTTATAGTTTAGTTTAATAGTTTAAAGTAGTATAAGTTGGTAGTTGTAAGTACAAATGTAATGTTTTTGTATGTAAATAAATAGAAAGCGAAGGATGACTCATCGCCATACCGCCCCGCCTGTATTGTGAGATAGGACGCAATGAGCGCTTTGATTGGCGGGGGTTGATCTATAGTACAGATTTTTTAAGGAAAGGTCCTTTCCTGTAACCTTGACAGCGTGTATGTAAAAGTTGATGATGACCGGTTGAAGGTTTAAGGCGTATTCCAAATAATCGATTGTCCTCTTGTGTGCTCTTTATCTAAATCATTATGTTGTTTTTCTTTCGTCGTCTTGGTAGTGTGTTGGTAAAAAGCAAAGTGTATTTTATTTATGGGGTGTAAGGGGTATCGAATAACATCATAAGACTTGAGACACCTAAGCAAACCTCACCTGCACGTGCACCAGCTTGCTGAATAACAAACGATGCAATGGTGAAAACGGTGTGGTAGGGTTTTACAACCAATAAACAATGGATAGTGTGTCACTCGGTGGTCGCCATTGTTTTTGGATTGTACTGTGCTTACCATCCGGCATAGTGCAGTCATTTTGCGATGCTACAATTTAAAAAAAGGGTTTTTGCATGCTGCTTTGCTGCATATTGTTTAAAACAATATATATTAGAAAAATATTGAAAAACCTGTTTCATGGGTCCATATTGCACAATTGCGAATCTGTAGCGGAAGTGATTATGAGTTTCAGTATAACAATTATTTTTTTTCGTACTGACTACGCTATTGTCCTAGCAAGGTCTTAACAGCTTCACCAGGCTACTATGGCGAGCGCTTAAGCGCTTGGGCTGTTGCCTGATTTATGCAATTCGCAACCATCTGAGCTAACCTAAGCTTAGCTACATATTCATACTTATATGAGTTATTGAAACATATATATGTACTAAGCATACATACCTCAACAACTCTTATATGTATTATGTTTTGGATAATTTTACTAAATTGTTTCAGTTCAATAAGGGAAAAACAAAAATAAAAACCCTTCCACTTTCACGTGTAAGCATGTGTGCGTGCACGTGTGTGGAGGTGTATAACAAATTGAGAGATAATATAACAGTCATAGTGTAAACTGAAACGTGTACACTCTTACCCATAAGTGTTCTTGTGACACGATTTTGATTTTACGTCTACAGAGAGAGAGTATCGTCTTTTCTTTACTACGATTTGATTATGAATATACTGATGTCAGATATTAGGGTGGATGTTACTTTACTGATGATAAATTATTAGTGAGTTGAAAAAGTGTACTCAATATTAAATCTAAAAAATAGATGATCAAATGCAACGACTACTTTCAAAAATAAAAGGAGAAATGGAAAACAAACAGTAACTATAACAGATTCTATTACAAAAGCAATATTACAAAAAAAGTTATGATTAATTGAAACCAATTTGGAAAGAAAAATTAAATATGAAGACTGAACTAAAAAAATTTATACAAAAAAATCATTTAGAACATGAACGAAAAGAGAACAATTTGATTTTGTACGGATTTGACGAGAAACTTTACAAACATCAAACTTTAAAAGACTGTAGAATTTAAATTTGTAAACATGACATCAACTTGTATATTTTTATTTATAGCAGATTTGTTAATGTTATTATAATTATTGTAATTATATTATTTGTGATTATTGTAATTATTGGTGACTATCAATGATTATAAACAGCAAAGGATTAAAAAAAATATTCTAATTATTTATTGAACTAACGTTACAAACTTAAAAATATAATATTATACATTATTTCATTTAATCGTATACTTGCGTTATGTTACGTTTGCGTTATTTATAATCATTGTTACTGCGTTTTATTGTTTTTCACTTAGGTCTGCCTATCATGTATTTACAGGTCGGCGGAGTGTCTTTAAATGTGACTCCGTATTCATCCCCAAAATCTTTATAGATCACTTCATATGTTGTCTCCCAGTCATCTTTTTCAGCTGCTTTCTGGCTTCCGACTGACGTCATCCAAGCTCCGGTCAATGGAATACCATGTTCCTTACACATTAAACGTCTACAATATAAAATAGATTTTAGGCATTTCTTATTTTGTTCTTATTTGAATTATCAAATAATTACGATTACGTAACAACTTAATCTACAATAGTATATATACTCAAAGCTGCTCTGTGAAATTGACATATATTCAACAAATTAATTTTTCTATATAACCTTTTTGGTAGTCTATATTGACACTATCGAGTTTGTTTAAAAATAAAAATTGTAACAATCATGATTATTAAACACAATAAAAACCAAATCGAAATACACGTTTTATATTCCTGTGCATATTTATCATATACACAAGCACTGTATCTGTATCATGATGTTTCATATGGTCACGCTATTTTCACTTCTCAGAATCGGATTTGTATGGAAAAGGCTGTCTAATTTTAGTTATCAATCCACTCTCTAGATGGCACTGTTATATAATTTTTTTGGCAAGTTTGATAACAAAATATGGTGGACGACAATTAATTTTGACAGTTCAAACTGACAACTTTGAAATATTTGTTGTCATTCACTTTGTTTACGTATCTGGTACGAGAGTGTGCTCCCTTAAATTTTCTGACCTCCTACAAACAATTTTATCTATCTCCGGATCTATTTATAAACACTGACTCCTGCATTTACATACTTGGATTAAGATTTGCCTTACGATGAATATATTCATTACAAAAAAAAATTGGGGTGTAAGGGGTGTCAAATAACATCTAAGACTTGAGACACCCAAGCCAACCTCTCCTGCACGTGGTGCACCCTGCTGAATAACGAACGAGGCAATGGCGAAAGCGGGGTGGTAGGGTATTACAGCCTGACTGGGTCGCAACCACCATGTATATGGCGAAAAAGCCCGTCATAGTGATTCGCTTTTGCGAGTCGCGTTGCGGTATCAGCCTGTGCATATCCAGCTTTTCGCAGGCCGGCATGACAGCGGCGACTGGCAATGGATAGTATATCACTCGGTGGTCGCCGTTGTTTTTGGATTGTACTATGCTTACCATCAGGCGCAGTGCAGTCATTTTGCCGTGCTACTATAATTTGTATACGATTTACACAGTACCGCTGTATGCATACATACATAGCTATAAATGTACATTTATAACTAACACATATTAATTGGAAATTCATATTATAGAGGCGCTGATCGGAAAGAACGAGTGCGACCTCTATTTATATAAAGTAATCTGTGCATATGGTTGTCTATTTTAGTAATTACCGTCGTCTAACAATAACATAAAAGTAAATTGGTCTTTTTATCACCTAGATTAGATTACGGGGTATAATTTCGCCGTTCATTATTTACGTTTAAGCATATCAAACTAAGTACATAATCTTTATGTGTCACAGATACAACTTGTAGCAATAATTCGACTAACAAAGAAAGATCTCTCCATTTCTACGCAAACAATTTTCGACGCGTAAGCGCATCTTTATTTACATATGTTCTGCTCTCTATTTTATACCTTGATGTACATAAGACACAAAGTAACTGAAGCAAAGTTGATTCAACTCAGTCTTAAGTGCTGGCAAGAAGTCATTAATTATAATGGCAATTATGTTACCTAATAAAATTTATTGACGGTAAGACAAAGAAGTATTTGGTTTTACACTAAAAATGGATAGAACTTTTAGTTTTACTGTTTTCCTCTTACGTCAAAACGCGATATGTTCCAGAACCAATAGAAATAAATTATAATAAGCCGCTATGAACAATATGTATTGTTTTAACAAAATATGTAAAAAAAGATCGACTTTATCGTTTTTGTTTTATTAATTCCACTTGATTATAGGAATATTTTCTGAACTGATTGTAGTATCTCACCGTTCATAAGATGTAGTATCTCACCGTTCATAAGAGAGTTTTTACCGTTTAAATTGCATAAAGTTTTATAAAATAATTGTGCCTGGTAAACAGACATGTCAAAACTTGAACTGGTGGCTTTAGCAGTATGAAAATAAGGGTTAAACAGGGGACTAAGACATGCTGATCCATGTGAAATTTCCCAATGGGAAATCACATCACTCGACAAGTATATACTAAGTATAAGCGAAAACGTAATCGTTTCTAATTTGTTCTATGTAAGACTAATCGTAAACACGTATCCCAAAATAATAGACAATTTGACAGGTTTTTTTATATCAAGGAGGCAAACGAACAGGTCCCTAATGTTAAGCGATCACCGCCGTCTATAGACACTAGCAATACCAGGGGTCTAGCAAGTGCGTTGGCAGCCTGCGTTTGGGGTGTGAGAGGGAAAGGGGAGGGAAAATTTTTGTTTTCCTCCGGCGCTCTCATTGACCGAACGAAACGCAACAATTCAAGCATTGTAACTTCACGTCAGTGTTTCTATAAGAGGGTGGTGCTACTTCGGACGAGCCAACCCATTCATTCTGAAATCAGTAATAGTTTCAGCGTGGTTCTACTTAAAAAAAATTAAAACAGTTACCTGACTTTGAAAAACTCTCGTGTTATTCCAAGACGCCTGTATTTTGGGTGAACCACCACTCCCCTGTCATCGTAAAAAGTGTCTAGTCCATAGATTTTTAAGGCGTCAAATTTTGAAAACAAACCAACAATCATTTCTAAAAACTTCTTTACCTCTTTCGTTTGTGGCTGCAAATAAAGACAATAATGGTATCAAATTATAAATGTCCCAATGCAGGGCCTCCATAAATTGACGATATATTGGTGTTATAGACGGTTTCCTTACATTAGAAACTAGGCTACTGGCTTAGGCTAGCGCTAACACACAGCGGAAGCTCTCAAAAGGAAAAACCACCCCGATTTTGAAACATTCCTTATTGGTGCTCCGCTCCCACTAGTCTTAGCGTGATGATATATAGCCTATATCCTTCCTCGTTAAATGATCTATCTAACCCTGAAAGACTTCAAATCGGATCAGTAGTTCCTGAGAGATTAGCGTGTTCAACTAAACAAATTACTAATCCAGATTACTAATATTACTATAGATTTATACTCTTTTCTCTTACTTAACTCGAGCCATAATTCAAATTACAATAACTTTGTAAATAAAGTGGATCGATTTTAATGAAACAATGACTAAGTTATTCTCTAGGATAATAATGCTTTATGACTTTCGTGGTGAGGTTTTATTGTGAACCCAGTACCTTAGCAGAGATACGTGTTCATGCAAACAGTCAGACAAACAGAGATTTAAAAAAATGATTGAAATGTATTTTATTATTTATTTCTAGACTCGTACAATAATTTCTTTTCACGAAAATCGGAAATATCTGTATAAAAAAAGATGGTTGATTGTGTATCTGAGATTGAGACTGCTAAACCATAATAACAATAACAAATAATACAATATTTAGAAAAAACATACATTTAAGTCTTCAAGTTCATCGTCTTTCGTTGCTATCACCATAAACGAAGCGCCGATTATTTCGCGTACATTTTCCGTCCCATCATCAATGCAGCAGACAGTCACGCGATGTGGTTTCGCATCCCAAAGAGTTTTAAACATTTCTTCAGTATCTTTCATGGCTGATAAGCTTTCCGGTATACCTTCATATAAAAACTATTTATTTCGAAAAAAAGAAGTTAGAAAATGTTGTTATTGTTGCAACACATCATTATTTTACTAAAAATATAGAAGACATACATATAATGAATTTAAAATATCCAACACCCCTATGCAGCTACAGTAGGTACACCTATTTGATACTACGGTGGTGATTTTGGTGGTGGGGGACCAGAGCAATAAACGAACGTCTAGTTGGTGGCTGAACAAAAATGTTACATCTATCTTCTTCTTCTATATAAATAAAAATCATATAATAATAATTCATATTTCATTTAAAGAAAGAAATGGTGTTTTGTTCTTATTGATACTTTTTACACTACATTTTGATATTATTCTGACATTTATGATGATACTCTCATACATGTCAGAACATACATACATGATACTCTCGGCTGATTTTCTAAAAACCCGGTCTCAAAATAGTGTAGTGTGTTCCGCAAGAAATGGTATTATGGAACTTTTAAGTTAATGTGTTTATGATCTCATGCCTTAAAAGAAAGATTTTTCTGTCTATTATTATATTGTTGAATTGAAGTTTTAAAATTTTGCATTAATATAAATCTAGATATAAAACCCTATGTGTATATCTGTAAGCAGTTTTTAATATATAATAATTAAAATAGTGCTCAATTAATCAATGAAATATTATTATATGTTGCTGTATATGTAAATAAAATATAATGAACGCCAAACTGATCATAAGATAATATAATTCAAATTACAGACATATACACAAATATATAAATTTCAATTATATTTATTCTTGGAGTTGAGTTCTGCGCACGCTTTATGCACATGTTTATAGTGAAAAAGATATTTTTGCTAAATTCTATGCGGATGGAGTCGCGGGTAACAATTAGTTTAAAATAAAACAGCCTATTAGTTAGTCCTTAGAACTTAAGTTATCTGTCAGTGACTGTCCTGTGAAAATCAGCCCAATCCTTTTAAATATTCCACGTGGATGAAGTCGCGAGTAACAGCTAGGTAACGAAAATAAAATAGCTCATGTTACTTCTTATAAGGTCAGCTATTTACCAGTGCCCAGTGAAAATCGATCCAACCGTTTTGGAGATAGCACGGCGAACGAAGCCGCGGGTATCAGCTAGTTTAAAATAACTAAGCCTACGTCACCCACTATAATGTAAGCTATCTGCTAGTGAAATTCTCGTCAAAATCGGTCCAGCGCTTTCGGCGATTACCCGGAACAACCTGACGGACAGACCGACACAAAAAATTTCAAATTGGTATGTTGTTGTCAGTAGCGTGTATACTTTAATATCCAATCAGTAAAAAGTTGTTATTTTAATATTACATACAATCATATCATTTTTATTACATGTGTGAACAATTAATACCTAATTTATTACTCATTAATTAATGAAATTGGCGAATATGAATTATTTTAATCACTGTTATAACCTGCTTAAAAGCGTATTGTAAATAATTTGGTGTCCATCGCTGGAATGTAATACATACACATATGACAAATACTTAATAAAACTGCCATTAGTAATAGAATATAATATGAATGCCGTGTTATTACAAAGTTATAAAAAAGTTAAATACGTATTAAATACTTGGTTTAAAAAGGTTTCATAATAAATGCACCGCGCTCGCTCGAGGCACTTTCGCGTTATCCTTTTTTCACAAGTCTAACCTAACGTAACCAAAGCGAGACAAAAGAGTAAGATGGCGAACACTTAGCGATGGCGGTGCATTTAATATGAGACCTTTTTAAAGCCAGGGTTCAATACGTATTTAACTTTTTTGTAATAACACCGTTGAGGTTTAGCCAAATGTACCCAAGCGTGCTGGTTGTCTTATTCTAAATCAAACAATATAAATATTAACAAACTAATAGGTATTTTAGTCAAAGGACCTTGCCAGGATAATCTCACCTGAAGTTCTAAAAAAGGCTTCTTCTGTGACGTAGTGTTTCAGTATTAAATCTGCAACGTCTTTGTGTCTATCATCCGGCATGTCTATTATACGAAACTCGAGAGTTTCACCGTCTGCTGTTTTTGAAGAAAATTTAGACCACACTTTATGAGACATTGTGATCGCTCAAAATCGTTTAACGACTAATACGTTTTTTATTTGACGAACGATGTTGTATAATTATTGTAATGTAATGTTATGTAAACAAGTAAAAGAAAAAGAAGTAGTCTGTATGCGCAAGATCTGGTGAGTAGGGCGCATGACGGACAACTTCCAACCCCAGTTCTGCAACTAAATAGTTTTTTTTTCCTCTTTTACGAAGATTGTATACTCGTATCTTATTTATACATGTTTCTTTAATTATTATTTTTGTAGTACTAATGGCTAACACACACTTAATTTTTTTACCAGAATGTAAGAGGCTTAAAAACAAAAACTGAAGCTATTTATACGTCAGCACTTCGGGATGATTTTGATTTAATAATAGCTACCGAGACTTGGCTCAATGATGCTGTATTTGATCACGAGATTCGTGATGAGCGGTATAATATATTTCGCCGCGTCTACCTCTACAGGTCAATATACAAAAGACGGCGGGGGGTACTTATAGGCTCGATTAAAAAATATGACGCGCTAAGAAAGGTATCATGGGAATTATCTATTGAAGATTTATGGATAACTTTAAAAATTCAGAACTTTACCCTACACATCTGTGTTATATACCTCCACCAGTATCACAACAGTGTTTAGACGACTTTCTACAAAATCTTAATAAGGTCGTGGTAGCCAAATTGTCACTCGACTCGCAAATCTTGATCGTCGGTGACTTTAATTTAGGAAACATTGTTTGGACTTATGATCCTCACACCCAGGCCATGACGTCATCACCAACCACAAATATGCCTGAAAGCGCTTTAGTAGACGCATTCGAATTTACGGGAATATATCAATGTAACTCAATTAAGAATATGAATAATCGCATATTAGATTTAGTTTGTTCAAATATGCCCGAAAAATTATCTGTAACAGAAACAAGCAATCCATTGGTCGATATAGATACACATCATCCAGCCTTATTAATCACAGTTGAGTTCTTTAAATCTCTAACAATAAAACCAAAAAATATTAAATTTCTCAATTACCATAAATGCAATTATGATGCAATAAATGAAGAACTCAGTAAAATCGACTGGAATATAATACTGACGAATACAATGTCTGTTAATGCGATACTATTTGCTTTTTTTTTTTTCTCGAACTGACTACGCTATTGACCCGGCAGGGTCTTCACAGCTTCACCGGACTACTAAGGTTGGCGCTTAAGGCACACAACCGATTTGGGTTTTAGGTAACATACACAAGGGGCAGAGGTCGGGGGCGGGCGGGAGCG
>MU160297.1:11352-36458 GCA_015888305.1 Antheraea pernyi | reverse complement strand
TTTAGGTGCTGAACCAGGATCCAACCAACTTGCTGAGCGCTTGCGGTTATCAAACAGAATCCATTTTTTATCGCAGGTAACAATGCGGTTCAAAATTCCTTCATTTGTGTGTCTGTTGAACAGTGCAAGGCACGTTTCGACGCGTACTTCGCGCTGGCGATCATTGAGTTCGTGGGGCACCCATTTGATAAGCTTTTTTACCTTGTCAATTTGACGCAATTGGACCAATATTGTTTTAACGCTAACGTCGAAAGCTGCTGCTAATTCAGCCGTAGATTGTGTATTATCAGCTTCCACAATCGCCTTCAATTCGTCATTGTCGACCAAGGTCTTTGGACAACCACGAGGTTCATTTTTCAGGTCGAAATTCCCAGAACAGAAGCGAGCAAACCAATAACAGGTGGTGCGTTGGTTTGTGGTGTTAGCTCCTTAAACGTCGTTGATGTTGCGTGTCGTATGTGCCGCGTTGCGTCACGACGGTACTCATAGTCCATAATTACTCGAATTTTTAACGTATCCATGATGACAAAAAAGATTGAAATGCGATGAAAATGTAACACTAATCAATAAACAAATGACTACTTTTGGAAAAGAATTCCATGTTTTTAAAATAAAATTACGTACGTAGTATATACCTAAAGGAAACCACACATTGTTTAATGTCGAGGCAACTTAAAGATTAATAAATGTAATTTATATATTTATTTATGTACAAGGCACACATTATATAATAAGTAACAATGTGTATGTACAATTACAATTTATTTTTTGACAGCTATATTATCCAAAACTACATGCATGCACATCTATGCTTAACAAATATAATCACACAATCTTATAAAAGTATGCTAACTTAAAAAATATATAATATTAACGAGAAAACCAATGGACTATATGACGAAATTTACTCAGCTAAGATGAAATATGTCTATATCGATATCGGCACAGCAGGAGACGCAATTAGTGATAGTATTATGTGAGCAACACATGTTAGCAATCGGATTATTAAATGAAACGTTATTTATATAAAAATGAATATGATATAGTCTAGTACAACGGCCGCGAAAGTTGGTGTTAAAATTAAGCATATAGTAATTGTGGACAGTCTATAATATATGTAATTAACTATTTTATATAAGAAAATGAATTCACTTGCTTGCCTTCTGCTAGACAACGATGAGGTTTTAAAATATTGAGCACGTTCAAGATGACTTGGGAGTTTTCTTAGTCTAAGACATAGTCTCTTTAAACAGCGTGTCTGAATTCGTTCAATATTCTTTATATGAACTGAGTAATAGAGAAACCAAACTACGGAAGCGTATTCGGATATAGGTCTTATTAGAGTTTTATACAGATAAAATATAGACATGGGCCTCATAAATATCTTAGTTATATGAAATAGGAAGCCGAGGATCTGATTATTTTATTAATAATATGATCAAACTTGACACCAAGATCTCTGGCGACTTCCTTACGTTCAATTGAGTAGTTATTTATTTTATAATTATACTGAAACTTAGGGATTGTAGTTGCAAAAGATATCAAAAAGCACTTTTTAATATTCAGATACATGTAGTTTAAATTACGCCATTTGTTGATACTGTCAATATCATTTTGCAATAGAGAACAGTCATTAGTATTACGTATTGTTCGAAAAACTTTCAAGTCATCAGCATATAACAAGCAATCACTATGGAGGTCATTTATGTATAATATGTATAATATAAACAGTAAAGGTTCCAAATGTGAACCTTGGGGTACTCCCGAAGTAACGAAGATGGGACATGACAAATACCCTTTGATTGCAACTACTTGACTGTGGCGGGATATGTAAGATTACGAAGTAGGTTTCCATGGATTCCATATGCACAAAGTTTTTTAATGAGATGAGTATGATTGACTTTATAAAACACCTTAGCAAAGTCCATATAAATGGAATTCACTTGCAGATGATTGTCAAAGGAATTACAGATATAACTTTTATATACAAGCAGATTACTAATTGTAGAATTGCTATAATAATATTTTGAATTTGTTTTGTGTTAATCTCTTGACTGCGCAAGATGGAGCTTAAAGCTAAATTCAGAGCGGCCAAAAAGTATGATGCGGTCTGTATCTATATTTTTTTCTGTAACCTTGTCAACGTGTATATACAAAATCATAATAATCGGTTGAAGGTTTAATTTACAATTTTAGTTAGAATAATAATTAATGCTAGGATAATAAGGATACATATAACGCGAATAAATTCGGAAAGGTTAACTAGTGATATTGGTCGCAATAAAACTAACTTTCGCATTACGTTTAATCATACGAGATTTATTATATTGTACAGAGATGGCGCCATAGTACAGATAGCTCGCGCTTTTATGTCACTGTCGTTTCATATCGCTTGTGTTGCAGGCTGTCGATCCGACAGAAATCAATTGGCCAGGTTTCCTAAATAATCTATCGTCCTCTTGTTCGCTCATTATCTAAATCATTCTTGTTGTCGATTCATCATCATGGTCGTGTTGTTCAAAAATAAAAAAAAAATCGGGTGCTTCTTTGCTGTGTATAGTTTAAAACAAAATATTAGAAAAATATTCATAAACCTGCTCCATGGTTCCATATTACATTATTGCGAGTCTATAGCAGCAATGGTTATCAATTTCAGTATTGCAAATTAAGAGATCATATACCAGTCATAGTGTAAAGTAAAACTAAATTACCCATAAGAGTACTTGTAACACAATTTTGATATATTACGTATACAGAGAGATCACCGTTAATCTTTACTAATATTTGGTCATGAATACACGAATGTCAGACCGTATTAAATATTAGGGTGGACGTTATTTTGCATTTCTTGGAATTAATTGGCCTCTATTACATCTTACCGCAGAACAGAAAACATTTTTGAAAAAAAAAAAACAGAAAATAATAAATAAGAGTCGTTGCTCGATGTTCCTTGTATTCCGTTTGTTTTTCAGATCCAGATTGTTATTATGACAATTTATTGAGTATCATAAGCACTGAATTCAGTATACATTGCCCAAAAAAGGTTATTATAATGTAAGGGAAAAAAATAGTTTCAGTGAATGGGTACAATAGGCATTTAAAAAAGTAGAGATCCGTTCTATGATATTTACTATAGGAGATCACTAACAAGTAGTGAATCCTTTCATGCTTATGTTAGAAATTATTCTAAAGTTTTTAAACGTGTCTGTATTGCTCCCAAATCAAAGTTTTTAGGAAATAAAGTTCTCGAATCTAGAAATAAGACCAAAACTCTTTGGCATATAATAAATAAAGAATTAGGAAAAAATAAAATAAATGATAATTCACTTAATTTAAATGTCGACGGAGTACATATTTCCAAAAGTACAGAGGTAGTAATTGTTATCCAAGATTATTTCACTAATATACCTTTACAAGTAACAAAAGATATAAAATCATCAAAACAGGGAGCCGCAGCGCTTTAAAAATATATGAGTGCACCTATAGATTCAAAATTTAAATTGTTATCTATTAGTGCAGGTGAAATAATAAGGAACTTTAAGCAATTTAATTTAGAACACACCGAAGACATATGAGGTATATCGGTAATAGTAGTACAGTCTTTAATTGTCACTATTTCACCACATTTGGCTAATATATTTAACCAGTGTATAGCAAAAGGAACTTTCCCCAATTTAATGAAAATAAGCAAAGTAGTTACTTTGTTTAAATCAGGCTGCAAAAGTAGTCTTGGAAACTATAGACCTATTTCTGTACTTCCGTACTTAAGTAAAATTTTTGAAAAGAATATGCTCAACCAATTAGTAGGTTATTTCAATGTGCAAAATTTACTGCATGGTCGACAATTTGGTTTCACGAAATTGAAATCTACTACTGACGCTGGTGCAACGCGAAGAAGTTATATATATATATATGTTTTATTGTAGCACGGCAAAGTGACTGAACTGTGCCTGATGGTAAGAACAGTACAATCCAAAAACAATGGAGACCACCGAGTGACACACTATCCATCGCCGGTCGCCACTGTCATGCCGGCCTGATTCGCATGATGCAATTGGTGTGTTCTGCAATCAGTCTAAGACTTTTGATTATGTTGACCATAATACACTTATTCTAAAATTAAAGCATTATGGTATTTGTGAATCTTCTCTCGACCTTCTAGTCTCTTATTTAAAGGATTGTGGTCAGAAAGTTAGCATACATAGCATTGCCTCTGCAGATTTCTTTGCGCGAATTGGCGTCTTACAGGGCTCTATTCTAGGACCGTTCTTGTTCTTAATATACATAAATGATTTGCCGCTAATGGTCAATAATTGTGCTGAAATGGTACTTTCTGCAGACGATACTTCAATTATATTTAAATTGTAAAAGACAGATTCAGAAGTTGGGCATGTAAATAACACTTTAAGAGAATTGTGCACTCATTTCAAATAGTCTCTCGTCACTCGAGTCTTTGGACTTTGTCTACATTACTTTGAAAATAACAACATTAAGTAATTCGCGTAAGGTTGAATTTGCAAAAACATAAGTTTATAGTAAAACTATAAGTACTTATTATACCGGTGAGTTTTTGAGGATGGTTTTGAGTGTTACTTTTATTCGAGACTGTGCCTCTTGGGTTTTTATATATCAATGCGCCCTAATATTTAATTATGGGTATCTGCAAAGTAATGCTGTCATCGATCAAATAGCAAAGTAATAAGATTACATCTTAAATCTTAAGATAAATTTAGGCGCAGTACTGTAGGTGATCGACATACAGTGATAATATTAAATGGACGCTTCAGATTTTGCAAATTTTAATTTCGAAGGTCTACTTCGTATTAATGTCTGACATTTTTGTAGGTATCTTGTGCGTCACATTTTCTATGGGAGTAAAGCTCGGTTTCTGAGTTAGTTGGTTAAACTACCAATTGTTGTTGACTCAACAAAGTTATCCATAAGATAAACTGTCAAATGGCCCGTTGTGTTTATTATTACTATATATTACTGACATTTGTAGTATGATTGTGTGTTCAGAAACGCAATTTGACAAGTTAACGAACCGATAACGCTTTTGAACAGATAAACTAATACAATGAAAGTACCTCAAAAACAAGTCCAAAAATAAGTCCGTTCCTATCGCCGCCGCCAGAATGCGGCGCTGCTGCGCAGACAGAGTGTGCTGCGTGGTATCTTCGACAGCGCCGCACTCGTGTTCTAATCTAATCAAGTTCTAAAATTAACTGAGTTTATTATAAAAATAAATGAATATTTGCTTAGAAAGAAAGAGGATAAAGAGGAAAAATAATACAAAATATATATTTATTTTAATTAAATAATACTAGAGTACTTACACTTACTTATACGTCTAGTCGCTAAAATGTTATTAGTCGGAAAAAGTTAAAAAATATCCTAAATTACATAACAACACTATCTTGTAATATAGGACATAACAAGAAAAAAACGTAATAAATTACTTTGAAAAATTATATCAAATAGTGAAAAGATCGTGGTGTTATCGATCACCTATAATTGTTGTTCTAGCGCTTTATTTTTATTCATTTAGGTCTGCCTATCATGTATTTACAGGTCGGCGGTGTGTCTTTAAATGTGACTTCGTATTGTTTCTCCAAATCTTTGTAGGTCTCTTCATATACTGTCTCCCAGCCGTCTTGTTCTGCAGCTTTTTGGCTTCCGATTGACATCATCCAAGCCCCGGTCAATGGAACACCATGTTCCTTACACATAAGACGTCTGCAATAGCAAAAAACATTTCCGGATAATTCGAACTACTACATAGCAGTTAACACAGTAGACCAGAATTTGAAAAATAAGAACATAGTCATTTAATGTCAGAATTTCTGTTTGGTTTATAGTTTATATGGTAAATTATAGCCACTATAACAAAATTATAATTATTCCTACACATATTTGATAGAGCTTAGAATCATAGAAGAAATAAAATTTTATGGAAATAAATAAATTTAAGGACCACTTTACCATAGGAGGCAAATGAACAGGCGGGTCACCTGACTTAAAGTGATCACCGCCATCCATAGATACTAGCAACACAAGGACACAAGGAGTCGCAAGTGCGTTGCCAGGCTTTGTTTGGGGGGAAGGAGTAGGGCGAGTGGGGAGGGGAGGGAAAGGGGAGGTGGGCCTCCGACGCACTCAACGTGCGGGCTACCTGCCTGCCGGTAAATGTTGCGTTTATTAGTGCATATCGCACCTTTACGGGCAAAAATATTGATTTTTAAATAATTTTAGAATGTTTTGTTTTTCATTAACTCTGAAACGCTACTAAAACATGAAATTATTATTGCCAGATATTTTTATTATTGACAATAATGCGCCTGATGTTATTTTTTGTAAATAAAAAAAGTACCATATCACACCATGTTAAGATAGCTGTAATTATTAGACATAAAAATAGGTAAATTAAAAATAATATGTATATAATAACTTAGCTATAGCTATAGTTTAGCACAACACTACTAAAGATAGTGATAATCGTGGCAGTCCCAAGTCACATATTTACGTTTATCGTTATTTTTCATTGTTTACGGTGAAATCTTAATATCATGATGGTTAATAAAAAGAAATATGTTTTTGCAATGTAAAAAATAAACTGGTTTGAAATAAATTATTTTTATTTATAAAGAATATCATCGGGCACATTATTGTCAAAAATAAAATTGTCTGGCAGTGATAAATTCACGTTTTAATAACGTTTAAATAGAAAGTTTTACTGAAAAAATAGTGTCCTAAAATTATTTAAATATCAATATTTTTACCTATAAAGGTGTGATGCGCATAAATAAACACAACTTTTACCGGCAACCAGGTATCCTGAACCTTGTTTGGAAGAGCATAAAGAAAGATATATTAAACAACCAGCTTTTCTAAAATTTCTGTTCTTCCAACGTTGCTGGCTCTTGTACTAAGGTGTCGCAAAAAAATCTTGTTACACTTTTTTCGGTCTAGCTCCCATCCGCTCAAAGCGCGTAACGAGCAATAAGAAACTTCGTTCCAATATAGTTTAATTTATAGCTAATCTATCTGCTATATGTAGCACAAAGAAAATTTACCAAAGTCCGTCAAGAATTTCACTAACTACAAATTTTTGACTTTCGTATACCAACTTTGTATAATTGTCCATATTTTTTAAATTCTTAACCCGTCTATATCATGATTTTAAACGATTGTCCTCTTTTAGTATTAAAATTACCTCTACAAATTTTTTACTTTCGTCCGTTATCCTGCGTTTTATTGAACATAAAGTATCCTAGATGTAATTTTATAATATTAGTTATCACTGTGTCAAGTTTCGTCAAAATTGGTTCAGTACTTTCAGAGTGATACGTGTCCACAGGGACAGACAGACAAAAATTGTAAAAGGATTATTTTTGTCTTCTATATCGATAATTACAAAGTCTACTCCGATTATAATTTTCAAAAAATATGTTATGTATAAATTTGGCCTAGTTACAGTTTTATTATAATACTAGCTGACCCGTGCAACTTTGTCTATACCAAATCGGTTATTACCGGTTTCAATTGTATTTTTATACGCAAATAATCTTAAAAAACCTAAAACCCGATTACAGCGACATCTAGCACTTCCAATTGTGAATCAAAATTATCCAGGGACTCACTCAGACATATATCCAGTTTGTATGTGAGTAATCTTTTAAACTAAGCCTAGAATCTGATCGCAGCATTACCTAAAGTGTCCAATGAAAATCAAAACTAACTTACATATATTGCCGATAAATGTCTTCCCAGTACACCTTTACATAACATACTGTAAAAATTAAACTTTTACTGCATTAAATTTCCATTTTATTTTAGTTGTTTTTTTTTTATATAAGAATTTGTAAGGTATACGTGAAATCTGCATTCAATCTTAATTTTGTCAATATACCTTTCTAACAGTGAAACAATTTTTAATGCGAATCAGTAGTACCAAGGATTCCTCGAAAAGAAAACTTTACCTCTCTATATAATATCATATATATTAATACGTGAAGCCCAAACTTTGTACCCCTTTTTAACGGAATTGCGCGAACGGATGAACTCGAAATTTGGCATAGTTAAAGTTTATATGGAGGAGAAGTACAGAAAACCATTTATTTTATATAAAATGCATTAGAAGTACATTAAATTAATTAAAATATACATTACTCACACTACTGCTTGAATTTTACACAACATATACACACATGTAAATTTTGACAATTTCATCCGTCATTTTACTCTTACGTTCCAATTACCTTTTTCAATATTTTTAACATGACTGACGTTGCATGCCCTTTGAAATCAACTGGTCAAATTGTAGGTTAATTGTATAATAATAGAACCCTAATAAAGTTCAAACTTTAAAAAATTATTGAGCTATGTTCGAATGTCGACCACTGGGCGCCCACTAGTTAGTACAAATACAACATAGTATGGTAACTGCAAATCAACTGATTATTTGAATCGTAGGTTCACAAATCTGAACCAAACTACTTCAAGACTCAATAATATTTAGAAAACTAATTTTATCAAATATCGAAACAACACTCATACACGTACTGAACTCTAATTTAGATTTATCTTCTACAATGCAATGTAACTATTATCTAGGTTTATGTTATAGGAAAAAATCTTGTCACCTTTGTGTAGCAGGCAGCCTACAGCGTATTGGTGATTTCAAGCTCCGTGAAATTAAAAGTTCAATGTTTTCCCACTTATGGCGGTACTACAAGAACATTTCCCTTCACCGTCAGCCGATAATGTTACTAATTTATATTAGTAAATATACGCGAATTCCGAAAAAAGTAACATTATCGGCTGACGGTGAAGGGAAATGTTCTTGTAGTACCGCCATAAGTGGGAAAACATTGAACTTTTAATTTCACGGAGCTTGAAATCACCAATACGCTGTAGGCTGCTGTGGTAGTATGCCCACATGTTCCTTCAGGAAGAGGCCAATGCAGGGGCATTGGCTCCCTTACAGGCTGATGATGATGATATCATACCTTGAAGTCTTCAAGTGCATCATATTTCGTTGCTATCACCATAAACGAAGCGCCAATTATTTCGTGTACATTTTGTGTCCCATCATCGATGCAGCAGACAGTCACACGATGTGGCTTTGCATCGAACATTCGTTTTAATCGTTCTTCATATTCTTTCATGGCTGTTATACTTTCTGGTACACCTTTATATAACAGTAGTATATTGTATTTTAAATGTATTTTTATAAATGTATTGTAGTGTGCTAATGTGTGTAGTGCACTTTGAATATAACAGATTTTTATAAAGAAATTTAAAGGGAAGTATACGTTATTTCGAAATTCAAAAGTTGCCAATTTATCAATAATTAACTGGTGATTAACCTTTATAATTCATTATTAACAAAAAAAAAGTATTTATTGTATTAAAATTGCTTACCTGCATTTCTACAAAAGGGTGCGTCTGGTATAAAACAATTCTGTATTAAATTTACAACATCTTTAAATTTATCAAGCGGCATGTCTATTATAATAAACTTGAGGATTTCACCGTCTTCTGTTTTGGAGGAAAATTTCGACCACACTTTATAAGACATCGTAATCACTCAAAACCGTTTCACAACTAAATAATTTTATTGTTTCAAGTATAAATTATAAAGTATACCTGTTCTACTTCTATTTCTTTTGATAAAACAAAATTGAGCAAAACCTTGCACGTTCATGCGTCAAGACTCTAATTATACATGTAAAAAGGTTTCTTTTTCATGGTAATAATTATCATTCATTAATTTTATCATATTGACTACAACTTATATTGACTACTTATATTTTGACGTATATACTACAAAGTATATGCCACAAAACTATCGGTTGATTTCAATTTGTCTAGTTTTGTTAGTCGTTAATAAACTTTTTTAATCCCAATTTCACATGTACTGGGCCGAGTGTGGCCCAGGCCCATGCACTTAAAGCATCTCAAGGGTCGGCTGTCCAAGTGCTGAACCCGGGCCGAACTCCAGCCGATCAGGATTCGACCTGCTTCCACCAGCTTTCGTGCTGCCTCCACGGGAAGGGAGACAAATAGGGACTGGCTTCCGTCTCCGCGGGCCCTAAGCTCACCCACCCTCATCTGGGTTAGCCCACAGCCGGCCACCTTGGTTATGGCCTCCACGGCCTCGTCCCACGATACCGAGTCGTCGATTCCTACTACTCGGATATCGGTCTTTTTGACAGGCCGCACCACGGTGGCCAGCCCGAGCAGCGACTTCCTGACACTCGCCGCAAACTTCTCAACCTGCTCTGGAGGCAGGGTGCCAGGAACATTTACTGTCCTCGCAAATTAATGTTATAATTAGACTAGGCTCCCACGGCAGCACACGAATACAGTGACACAAAATCTTTCATCATTGCAGCAACATTACACATATCACCTCCACACATGTGTGCGCACACACGGTTATATATTAAAGGACTGGGAGGAGGTGGTGCGCCTGGCCACAACCGCCGTGGTTGGGCGCATAAGGACATAGTGACTCAGGGTGGTCCTGGAGAAGACCGAGGCCCTGCTATTTCACGGGCCTTGGCGAGCGCCACCACCTCGGGCCCACATATGAAGTATCTGGGCCTCACCCTGGACAGGCGCTGGCGGTTCAAACCCCATTTCGCGGGGCTCGGTCCCAGGGAGATAGGCCGTAGAGAGGTGGATACAGGACCTGGCGGACGCGCGCTATGGGCGGTGTACCGTAGATGCCATCCGCCCGGTTTTACGGCGATTAATGAGTCAGAAGTGGGGCTCCCTGACGATTAGATTTTTTTTTTATATATCAAAAGCAGGCAAACAAACATATCGGTCACCTGATGTTAAGTGATCACCACCGTCCATAGACACTAGCAACACCAGGGGAGTCGCAAGTGTGTTTCCAGCCTGTATATGAGGGAGGGGTAGGGGAAGGGAAAGGAGGAAGGGAAAGGGAAAGGGAGAACGGAGGTGGGCCTCCGGCGCTCTCACTGACCGAACGATATGCAACAATGCAAGCACTGTTATTTCACGTCGGTTTTCTGTGAGAGGGTGGTACTACCCCAGGTGCGCCGACCCATTCATGCTGAAACTACGAATAGCTACAGCGTGGCTCTACCACCTGCTCGTGCACGATTGTTTCGGGTGATACGTGCATCATATCGCTTGCAGGGAGTCGATCACCGCATGCCACGAGTGCGGCGCTGATGAGAATACCGCGCAGTACACTCTGCCTGAGTGTGCTGCGTGGGATGAACAACGCCGCATTTTGTCAGTAGCAGTAGGGGGAGATTTATCGCTGCTTTAGGTAGACCCTCTAAGTGGCCCTTCCCGCCAATGGAGGACCGGTGGGAGGAAGCGGTGTTTTGCCCAACTCCTCCCGTCGCCATAGCCGGGACGGGGAGCCCATCTCCTCATTGCACAGGTCCGGCGGACGAAGGGAAGCAGTTGGTATCTGTGTCAGTGTCAGTGTGCCTCTCTATAGGTAAGAGCCCGGCGATCACATTCCGCCAGGCGGACCGTTGGAGCGGCTCATTATAAAAAATCAATCCATAAATTAATACATCATCATTACAGCTTCTATAGATTAAATAATGCTTACAATTATCAGCGATGAATATGGGCTGTATTTTATTTTGCAAATCTTTAAACACAACTTATAAGGAGTAACTTGGACTATTTTATTTTGTTACCCGTGACTTCGTCTGCAGTACCGCCTCTAAAACGGTTGGACCAATTTTCATAGGACTTTCAGTGGTATATCTACCACTTAGACTTGGACTGAATTTAACGTGACTTTTAATTGTAGATACCTAACTTCATAAATAGTGATTTAGGCTTTTTTTAAAAATAGATGTTACCCGCGACTTCGTCGGCAGTGCAATAACCAAAGTGCTTGATCTGATTTTCACTAGCAGAAAACACACTTTTTTTTTTCGAACTGACTACGCTATGCCATGCAAGGTCTTAACAGCTTCACCGGACTACTGGAAAACACACCTTATAAGGAGTAACTTGGACTGTTTTCTATTTTCTCAGGCTACCCGAGACTTCGTCCGCAGTGCTATCTCGAAAACGGTTGGAATGATTTTCAATGAAATTTGATTAGTAGATTAAATTATTTCTTATAAAGTCAGTTAAGTTTTTCACTTTCAATGAGCTGTTACCTGTAACTTCATCCGCAGTGGAGTATTCGAAACGAAGAACCTGTATGTGAGGTGAACTCCAAAAATAAATATAATTGAAAGCCATACGTTTGTATGTAATTTGAATCTAGATAGTAACATTTTTATGAAATTTAATTTTTTTTTCATTAGTTCTTTATACAATGTGAGTGAGGACTGAGATAATTATATAGTGGGTTAAGGTTCCTAATATATTGCTGAACGTAAATCTAACTTGGCACAATGTTATTGAAAGAGCAATTCTGTAATTGTACATCTTCTCATAATTTTACATTTCTTCAATCGAATTTATAAAAACGCGTGCGAAATCGCGGGCAACAGCTAGTAAATTTATATTTGCCCATAAGACAAACATTTCTACATTAATACAGATGACACAACATTTTAAAGAAGAAATCGTCACATATGCACATATAAACACCTTAATTACTTACTGAATACTGGTTTGAAGTTTAATTACAAACACCAATGATTAATGAAATTTCATTGAATATTAAAATACAGTTATCTAGAACAATTAAGAAATAAGTTATAACAAACTATCTGCAACACAAACTTTAAATCGTTCTACTGTAGATATTTTGCAGAAATAACTTCGTTCTCTGGATAGGCTGATAATTACAATATATATACTATTCGTTATTTAACATTACATTCACTATGTATTTAATATATTTTTATTCAGGTCTACCTATCATGTATTTACATGATGGCGGTGTGTTTTTAAATGTAACTCCATACTGATCCCCTAAATCTTTGTAGGTCTCTTCATATCTTGTCTCCCAGCCATCTTGTTCAGCCGCTTTTTGACTTCCCGTTGCCAACATCCAAGCTCCTGTTATTGGAATACCATGTTCCTTACACGTTAGGCGTCTGAAGTGTAATGAAAATAATATTTAAATGACACAGAAAATATTTAAATAAATAACGTCTAGCTATAAGTTTTTCCGCATTACGAATGCTGAATAAGAGTATGAATTTATGATGTCAAGCTAGTGCATTGACTTATGTAATCCTATTATGTAAGGTCCAAGATTGGGATGCCTACATTACCTAGACTTGGGTTTAAAGTCATACCGTGTTATTACTTGCTTAAAGAAGTTTAGGTACTTACGTATTAAATGCACCGCACTTGCCTACTGCTGCCGAGGCAAGATCACTTTATCCTTATTCGCATACCTTTTTTTAACGTGGGGAAATCCCTTATCCTATACACCACCCTTGGGGAGAGAGTTAAGTTAAACCCCACGGTGTACGTCTGCCACTATGGTTGGGGCGGCACGAGATCTCTATAAACTACTCTCTCTATTCTCTCTATACTAGGAGGAGTACTATAGGAGACGTTAGGCTCAAAGAGCTGAACAATATTCTAAATATGTGCAGTATAGCCAATATATCTAAATTTAGAGAGAAATATTTATAAAATTATCTATTAGTTATTGATTATTATTTATTTATACAATTGATGAAGGCGGGGATTAGGAGATTAATTACATAATTAGTTAATAAAAATAGTTATAAAATCTTGGTTTATTTTACACTTCCCTTGTTGTCCACACACAAAAATAAAACATGAGTTCCTCCGCAAACCACAACAGTACAAGAGTAACAACAGCAAAGGACATAAGTAAGAAAACAATGTGTGTGAAGCAGAACAGAAGTCAATCAATGAAGAAATCAAAATATCAAGAAACGTAATTAACAAAAAACATGAGAAAATATATTAAAAGTAGTAATTAATGAACCAAGAATGGAAATTATAAAAATGATAGAAATTTGAAAACACAAAACAGGAAAACATAAAGATTGACGAAATTATATACATAAAATGGTTTCATAGCTGAATAAACTAATATAAATTAAATAAACAAGTTTTTTATTATCAGGGCGGGGCAACGTTTTGACAAGCATTATTATGTATTTATATCGAAGAAAAGCCGAATTATAGAGATATTAAATAGAAGAAATATACAAAGAATTAATTTTTAAAGTAGTCTAATTACAGATTTTTTGGAATGCATAATGGAAAATTACTTCTGCAGTAACTTAGAAGAATAATGCAATTTTAAATACCTGACTTTGAAAAATTCTCAACCAATTCCAAGACATCTGTGTTTTTGGATGAACTACCATTCCTCTTCCATTGTGAATAGTTTCAAGTCCATAGATTCTTATAGTAATTAACGAAGACTAAATATATCTATACCTAAATTAAGAAATACCTATATAATAGATAATATACCAAAATTTTTTATACTTATTTACGCGTCTAGGCACGCGTTTAATCTAAATTTCTCTAGGGGTGGGTAAAAATGAACTTGAGAATGTCGTACACCTGCTCAGGTGATTTCCAATCAGTCTTCGCATAAAATCTCGCAATTTACATGTGGAAGGGAAAACATACGCCAGGAATAAATTAATGAAACAAATTGCTTCGATAGAATGATGACAATGTCAGCTATATGTGGGTATAAACTCTGATGAAGTCAAATTATACCGCAATGGAATCACAACGTGGAATTTTTGTGCATACTCTTTGAAGTGTAACTTATAACATATCCCTTGCTTATGAATATTTTATAAACTTCATGAAGATGTTTTAGATTGACCATAAGTACAATTTCCAGTATTTCGCCGTTGACATTTCCATAGGTGACGGAACAATCTATTTCATAATGGAGAATATAAATTTTAACGTAGAAAAGTTTTCGTTTAAAAATGTATAGCGCTTACCTGAAGCTCTAAAAACGACATCCTCTGTGACTGAGTACTGCTGTACCAAATCTACAATATCTTTTAATGTATCGTCAGGTACATCTACTATACGAAAGTGGAGAATTTCACCGTCCGTTGTTTTTGAAGAAAATTTTGACCACATTTTACAATACTGCGACATCTTCAACAACAATATTACCAAATAAATCCAGTAATAAAAATCTACTGTTACTAAATTCTTTGATAAAATAATTTCAGAAGTAAACCTTTACTTCCACCTATCAGAATTATTGAATGACACCTTTTTACTACTTCTTTCGCTTTAATTAATAAATTCAAGTAAAATTGAACTCATAATTAACTATAAATTCGACTAGAGAAATGCCATTAAATTTGTTTCTAGATAATCAATGTTATTGTTCGCGTACATAAGAATTTTATTAGTTTACTATCTGTTACCCGCGGCTTGTAACTACGATAGGCACGCCACGTACTGTATGTAACATGTGATGTGTACGTTAGATATGTAAATACTAACAGTATGCCGAATGGGATTTACCGTCACCAACGCATTTGGAACTTTAACCTGATAATATAACTCTCTCAATCCTCTCTTGCACTATATAAGAAAGTAATGAAAATTTCAGCGTCGTGGAGGTGTAGTGGTTTGACCGGTGGTATGTTTTTGGAGGTGGTAGAGCCACGCTGTAGCTATTACTAGCTTCTGCATGAAGGGGTCGGCTCGCCCGGGGTAGTACCACACTCTCACAGAATACCGACGTGAAGTAACAGTGCTGGCATTGTTGCGTTTCGTTCGGTCAGTGAGAGCGCCGTAGGCCCACCTCCCTACCCCTCCCTTATACTCAGGCTGGCAACGCACTTGCGACTCCCCTGGTGTTGCTAGTGTCTATGGACGATGGTGATCACTTAACATCAGGTGTTAAGTCACCTGTTCGTTTGCCAGCTTTTACCATTTAAAAAAAAATGTTATTTCCGCAGAGTCGAACCTCGGCATGTACCAACGAATTTTTCGGAATTCGCATACCTACGTATTTACTAATTTAAATTGTTAACACTATCGGCTGACGGTGAAGGAAAACATCTTGAGGAAAATATAATGTCACCATATTGTCAATATAATAAAGTTATTGCGACCATACAAAAAGTAATCGTTTATTTGTTCCGCAAGAAATTGTATTATGGAACTTTTAAGGTAATATGTTTATGATCTAATGTCTTAAAAGGAAGACCTTTTATATCTTAAAAAATATTATTAACTAGCTATTAGCCGCGGCTCCGCACGCGCTTTTTTAAAATCTATTAAAGAAATGTAAAATTGTAAGTAGGCGTGTACATTAAATATGTGAATACTAATAGTATATCGATTGGGATGGGATTTATCATCAGCAACATACCTGGAACATAACCTACAATATACCACCCTTAGTGTTCACTAACACTATATAAGAAAGTAATGAAAATTTTAAGCTATACATCATCGAACAATATGTGTTAAATCTTTTATTATATAGATATAATATTATTGTCGATATAATTGTGCCATTCTTATACGTTGCTATAATCACTGAGTTATGTAGACGCAAACGCGGTAAATAAAATAAAATGGGCGCCAAATTGACCAGAGAGTTAATATAATTCAAATTACATACAAATATATGACTTTCAATGATGTATGTATATTCTTGAAGTCCAGTACAGCACACGTCTTACGAGCTTGTTTACAGTACACAAATTATTTTTGATCGATTTCACACGGACGAACGCACAGGTAACAGTTCATCACTACATTGTGTAAAACAAAGTCCTCTTGTCTGTATTTTTATCTGTTCGCTATAGACTCAAAAACTACAGAACGGATCTTCATGCCGTTTTCACCAGGTGATAGAATGATTCATGGGGAAGGTTTAGGTATAATTTGTCAAGGTTTTCTTTTTATTATCAGGGAAGAACAACGTCTGTTGAGCTCACTAGATTAAAATAAAATGGCTTGTTAGTTAGTTATCTGCCTATAAAAATCTCGTGAAAATCGGTCCAATCTATTTGGAGATAGCATAAAATAGTAACATAAAATAGTCTAAGTTACTTATTATATTGTGAGTTATCTGCCAGTGAAATTCCCAAGAAAATCACTTCAAGCATTTAGGATATTGCACTGCGGCCGAAGGCGAATAAAAAACCTAAATTACTTTTTATGAGGTCTGCTATCTACCAGTGTACACCTCGTGAAAATCGGTCTACCCATTTTGGAAATAGCAATGCGGACGAAGCCACGGACAAATAAAATAGAATATATTAACTGCTATAAATTGGTTTATCTGCCAGTAAAATTCCCTTTAAAATAGGTCCAGCCGTTTTGGAGATAACTCGGAACAAACAAAAAAACAGACAAAATATAATAATATAAAAATAGCGACAAAATATTAAAAAATATAATGTTATTTGTATGCATATCCATTCAACCAAAAAGTTGTTACTTTAATTTTACGTATACACACTATATTTTTATAATACGTAATAGATAAAATATTGGAAACAAAAAAAATATTATTGTATGTTATGCTCAAATCGGACCGGTAGTTCCTGAGATTAGCGCGTTCAACAAAACATACAAATAAACAAACAAAAAAACTCTTCAGCTTTACATATTAGTATAGATTATAATGTTGAATTGGAGTCTTAAAATTTTGCATTAATATAAATCAAGATATAGAACTCTATGTCTATATGTAAGCATTATGTAATATTATATTTAATAAAATACTGCTCAATGAATCGATGAAATGTTACCATGGTCACTGAATTATGTAGATACAAGTGCGGTAAATAAAACATAATGAACGCCAAACTGACCAAAAGACAATATAATTCAAATTAGATACATATACACAAATATATAAATTTCAATTATATTTATTGTTGGAGTCCAGTACAGCGCATGCTTTATGCACATGTTTATAGTGAAAAAGGTATTTTTGCTAAATTCCATACGGATGAAGGAGCGGCTAACAGTTAGTTTAAAATAAAACAGCCTATTAGTTAGTCCTTATAACTTATCTGTCAGTGACTGTCGTGTGAAAATCAGCTGAATTCTTTTAAATATTCTACTTGAAGTCGCGAGTAACAGATAGGTATCGAAAATAAAAAAGCTCATGTTACTTTTTATAAGGTCAGCTACCAGGAAAACGGGTCAAAGGTTTCGGAGATAGCGCTGTAGATGAAGCCACGAGTAACAGCTCGTCTAAAATAAAATAGCCTTAATTACTTCTTATAAGGTCAGCTATTTGCCAGTGAAAGCCCCGTGAAAATCGATGCAACTGTTTTGGAGATAGCACGGCGAACGAAGCCGCGGGTATCAGCTAGTTTAAAATAAAGTAGCCTATGTCAACCACTATAATATAAGCTATCTGCTAGTGGAATTCTCGTCGAATTCGGTCCAGCCTTTTCAGCGATTAACCGGAACAAACGGACGGGTAGACTGACAAAAATTTTAAATATTGGTATTTTATTATCAGTAGCGTGTATACTTTAGTATCAAATCAGTAAAAAGTTGTTATTTTGATATTAAATACAAACATTTCATTTTTATTACATCTATGAATAATTAACACCTAATTTATTACACACTAATTAATGAAGTTGGCGAATATGAATCGTTTAAATCACTGTTATAACTTGCTTAAAAGCGTATTGTAAATAATTTGGTGTCCATAGCTGGAATGTAATACATATACTTATGACAAATACTTAATAAAACTGCCATTAGTAATAGAATATATAAACTAGAACTATAAAAGCGTGGTGGTTATCTTGTTGGACCACACTTTATGAGACATAGTGGACGTTCAAACTCCTTTAACGACTAATACGTTTCTTATTTCACGAACGATGTTGTGTAATTATTGTAATGTAATGTTATGTAAACATTTGATAATAGGATTACAGTTATAAATAGTCACATGCACGCGTAAAGACTGTTTAATTATACCTGAATAAATTCATTCATTTTTAAGCCTATGAATTGATTCAATGGGGAGTTACACTGCTTATTTATCCCACTAGGTGGCGCATAGTCGTTGGTTCTGGTGTATTGTCAAGCTCGTGTAAATAATGACAGGCGGGGAACTTACAGGTAAAAGTAAGCAAATTGAACGTCCTATATGTCTAACGTAGTCCTATAAAATACTAAAATATGACCTAGACCACAATTACATACCGCTAGCACATAAGAGTAAAATTAATTAAATATAAAATGTAATTGTTAAAAACAAGCTTTTACTATATAACGTATAATTGGATTAAAAAGAGTATAATAAGTTGAAGTTACATTTGTCATATGTATATAATACGTATACTAATAGATTATTAAAAAAAAAATGACACTTTTTATAAATTAACTACAATTATGTATAAAAAACATTAACAATTTTTAATCAAAACTATGTAACGTATCAAATTGTCATGCAGATAAATGTATTATTGCGATCATAGAGAAAAATTGAAGAATAGATCTACAGCGTATTGGTACATAAGTGTCACTGCCGATGGCGCAAAGTTTTAATTATTTTTTTCACTTTAGCGTCCGCCATTTTAAACTTTTTGTCTTTATTCGGAAGCCAAAGGTTATATACAATAAAAATATTTGACGTTGACAAGAGCCAATTATGCTAGCGTCATCTGAAATTAGCTTCGCCTGTGCCTCCCCATTGATACTTCCAGGATGATTTAAATATTTACTAAACATATATACAAATAGATGTTATATAATACAACAAGGTAAACGCAATTAAAATTGTTTATTGGTGTCAAGTAATCCTTTTTGTTAATACCTTATTAATATTTTTTTCTCAATTTGTATTTTAGCGATTTTTTAATAAACTACTTCAAAATAGAGTTAAAATTTACGATGTTATCTAACTGTTTGTTGATGTAAATTTATTTTAATGTGACTATAGTCCAATTAATTTTATTTCTGATAATAGCGGAATAGAGTAGACATTTTAGTGAGATCATAAACTATTAAGTATATACCTAAAGGAAACCACACATTGTATAGTATCGAGGCAACTTAAAAATTAATAAATGTAATTGTTAACTTCCTATAATAATATTTTGAATCTGTTTTATATTAACCTCTTGACTGTACTAAGCGCAGGACCGAACTTAAAGCTAAATTCAGAGCAGCCAAAAAGTATGACGCGGTCTATATCTATATATTTTTCTGCAACCTTGTCAACGTGTATATACAAAATCATGATGATCGGTTGAAGGTTTAAGACATGAAACCATATATTACACTAATCACGTATAATGTCGATGCAGTCAGGAATGGCAATAAATACTTCGTAGATACTGTCACTATTTATTTGGCCAGAGCTTCGCCTTACTATTGTAAGGCTTCGTACAATATAAGAATGCGTAGATATCACTAACATCTTGCCTTTTAAAGGCCCATCTATATAAGTCAAAGCGATTACTATTTATACATAATTCTGAAAAATAATTTAAGTAACACAAAAATAATAAAGTATGAACAAATTAACGTTATTTAAGCTATACAACAATTTTATATAATTATCCTTATTTATGTATCTCTAATGTGTTCACTAATCTGTTTCGACATGTAGATCAGCGACATCTTGCCTTTCATGGCCGAATTATAATAATAATTCTTATTTATGTATCTTCAATATGGTGGCGCTAGTGTCAATGTGTCTCTCTAATATAGTGGCGCTAGTATCAATGTGTATCTAATATGTTGGCGCTATTGTGAATGTATATTTATAATATGGTGGCGCTAATATCAATGTTCCGGTCGTGTTTTAGTCGCGTCTCTTGAATGTGATGCAGCGGCACCGGCGGTGGGTGGTAACACATATCAAATTTACTTTCGAATTTACGATTTTACTTAGCGTACGGCCTGAATGCATCTGTGTTCGGCGGTGTGTCGAGCGGGGCGTCCGGCGTCCAAGAACGACGCTCGCGCGCCACTCAGGACACTCACGTATTAATGCATACGTTTGAAACGAACGCCGGACGCGACGCTACGCTCGACGCTCGACTATAGCGTCCACTCTGAACGTACACTTAGAGTAATAATGCTAGGATAATAAGGACACATATATCGCGAATAAATTCGGAAAGGTTAACTAGTATGACTGGTCGCGACAAAACAAATTTCTTCATTACATTTAATCACACAAGATTTAGTATATTGTTCAGAGATGTCGTCACAGTAGCGATAGCTCCCACTTTCATGTGGTCGCTGTCGTTTATTGCCGTTTTTGTTGGCTGCTGTCGATCCGACATAAACCAATTAGTCAGGTTTTCCAAATAATCTATTGTCCTCTTGCTCGCTCATTGTCTAATGACCGGTTTCTGAGATACACGGTTAAACTACCAATAGTCATTGACTCAACAAAGTTATCCATAAGATAAACTGTCAAATGGCCTGTTGAGTTTTACTGAGATTTATCGTATGATGGTGTGAAACGCAATTTGATAAGTTATCGAATCGATAACGCTATTAAACAGTTAAACTATAGTTAAAGTACCTCAGAAACCGGGCATAAATCATTCTTGTTGACGTTTCACCGTCATAATCGTTTTGATCTAAAACAAAAAACAAATCAGGTGCCTTTTTGCTGTGTAGTTGTTTAAAACAGAATATTAGAAAAAACATTCATAAACATTATCAGTTTATCAGGTTATAGAATGATAAAAAGGAATAACAGAATACATTGGGTAAAATTAATCAAAATATAAATCGATTACACGTGTTTTGCTCCACCACGGAGCATCTTCAGATCGATTATAACTCTTTCGATGCGAGCGGGTGTGTGGAAGCGGATGTAATTCCAAGCGGAAATATAAAGTAACATCCAAGTATTGAATCATATATAAACTCGAGCACACAATTGAGAATTGTGCACTCATTTCAAATAGTATCTCGTCACTCGCGTCTTTGGACATTTAAATAATTACAACAAATAAAAACAGATTTAAATAATTCACGTAAGGTTGAATTTGCAAAATCATAAGTGTATAGTCAAACTATAAGTACTTAATTATACCGGTGACTTTTTAAGGACGGTTTTGAGCGTTCGTTTTATTCGAGACTGTACATCTTGTATATCAATGCGTCCACCCTAATCTTTAATTATGGGTATCCGCAAAGTAATGTCTTCGTCGATCATATAGCAAAGTATTTAGATTGTATATTAAGCCTTAAGATCAATTTAGGCGCAGGTGATCGACATACAGTGATAATATTAAACGGAAGCTTAAAATTTTTCAAATTTTTATTTCGAAGATCTATTTCGTATCAATGTTTGTCATTTTTGTAGGTAATAATCTCGTGTGTTACGTTTTCTGTGGGACTAAATGTTGTAATATGGTTTGTCAAATATCTCTTGTTAGAGCAGTCGACAAAAAGACTGCGTGAAAAACGATATGTGCGTAAAAGGTGTGAATACTGAAATGACATTTGACAGGAGAGAGTGGAAAAAGAAAACATGTTGTGCCGACCCTACTTAAGTGGGATAAGGGTAATGATGATGATGATGATGAGAGCAGTCGACAAAAAACTTATTTTCTCTATATTGTTCGCTTTTGTTTTCAAGAAATTTCCAAGGTTATTATAGGGTATTATAAATATACAATTCAAAAGCATTTGAAACATTAAGTTTAATATTTATGTTTTAATAATTGATAAATAAATAACGTTATTATTAGTGGCGATTCATCGTGAAACAAGGGTACGGAGACAGTCTGTTGATGTTATATTGATTTGAAAATGTATGACGCCCGATACAACAAAATCTCAATATAATGTTAAGAGTTATATCTACATTTATAGGCCGTACTAGAAGGCCTTAAAGGCATTAGTAGGTGTTTAGCTATAGCCAGCGAGCCACAAATAAGGATATCCTGAGGAGAGTTTACATCAGGCAAGCTGCTAGTCTGAAAATAGTAAGCCGATTCTCATTTCACACTACATAAAGAAGAAGTAAAAAGAAATTTAACATTACACGTTTTCCAACGTTTACTAAACATTCAAATGACACTATTACAAACAATAAACTTTTGTTAAATAAAAGAATACTAAAGTAATATTACCAACACGGAAATGTAACGTCATAGATTATTACATTTAATCGTGTAGTTATTTTACTCACAGAGTACATTATATAAAAGAGATATTAATATATTTTTTAAATCAGTGCCTCTATCGATACGGGTTGGAATACCTGTGATCTATCTACCTAGTCCGGTAAAGCTGTGTAGACCCTGCCAGGCCAATAGCGTAGTCAGTTCGAGAAAAAAAAAACCTGTGATATATACATGTATATATCTATATCTAGGGCGCTGCGTAGGTTATATACAAGCTTTTAAACATTTCTGTTTATTATGGAAATATTTTCAGTTTCACTGGTTCTAAAATTAACTGAGTTGGTTATAGAAATAAATGAATTAAAAGAAAAAAGGAAAAGAAAGAAGATTTTAACAATAATACAAACTACATAACCTTTAAAACAAAATATATATTTATTTTAATTAAATAATACCAGAGTACACTTACACGTACACACAGAGTACACGTCTAGTCCCTAAAATGTTGTTAGTCTGAGAAAATAACAAAGGACTCTAAATTACAAAACAATGCTATTTAGTAATATAGGACGTAACAAAACAAAATCGTAATAGATTACTTCGACATACATATCAAAAAAGTAAAAAGACCATGGTGTTACCCATCACCTATTTATTATACTATACTGCGTATATATATTATACTGCGTGTTTTATTTTTATTTATTCAGGTCTACCTATCATATATTTACAAGTCGGTGGTGTGTCTATAAATGTAACTTCGTATTGTTTCCCTAAATCTTTGTAGGTCTCTTCATATGTTGTCTCCCAGCCATCTTGTTCAGCGGCCTTTTGACTTCCGATTGACATCATCCAAGCCCCGGTCAATGGAACACGGTGTTCCTTACACATAAGACGTCTGCAATAGAAAATATATTTCCGGGTAATTCGAACGACTACTTAGCAGTTTCCATAGTAGATCAGGAGGTGAAAAATATGAATATAGTCATTTAATGTTAGATTTTCTGTTTGGTTCATTGTTTATATTATATTTATTTGATTTATACATAGAAGTCTTGTTAATACGCAAAGGCCAGTGTGACTTTTGTTATCACCCACCTCCAGTGCCGCTGCATCATATTCAAGACGAGACTACAACACGACCGGAACATTGATATTAGCGCCACCATATTATAAATATACAATGACACTAGCGCCAACATATTAAATCACATTGATACTAGCGCCACCATATTAGAGAGACACATTGACATTAGCGCCACCATATTAAAGATACATAAATAAGAATTATTATTATTATATAGATTTCAAAAAGACGTAAATAAGAATTGATATCATTATATAGAATTAAATCATTAGTTTGATCAGTATGAATAAATAGTATATTCTTTGACTTCCTATTTCGGCCATGAAAGGCAAGATGTCGCTGATCTACATGTCGAAACAGATTAGTAAACACATTAGAGATACATAAATAAGGATAATTATATAAAATTGTTGTATAGCTTAAATAACATTAATTTGTTATTATTTTTGTGTTCGGCCTTTAAAAGGCAAGATGTCAGTGATATCTACGCATTATTGTATACGAAGTATTGTAAGGCGAAGCTCTGCCCAAATAAATAGTGACAGTACCTATGAAGTGTTTATTGGCAATCCTGACTGCATCGACTCTATATGTGATTAATGTAACACAAATCACACGAAAATCGCTCAAATGTTTAAGTTATATATACGGAAGTAGAAACAGACCGACCCTTATTATTATAAATGTCTCACAAAATTGGAATAAAATACACATAACTAACATAAGACTGCCACGCTACTATAGAATTAAAAAAATCTTAATAATAAAACTTTATTTCAATTCTTTATTAAGTTTCCTTCCTATTCTTCTTTTTGTGATAATTTTTCAAATGTGTAGTAGTACACCATACGATAAAACATGGCGTTCGTAAGTGCTTCGTCAGAACCTTAACCGCATAAATTTTAAATTTGATTACAAAAAATAGACACAGCTTACGGTAAATGATAAAAAATAAAATGACATCTACTATAATATTATTGACGACAACA
>MU160296.1:64835-90522 GCA_015888305.1 Antheraea pernyi | reverse complement strand
AAAAGGGAAAGGAACTTCGTTCTAACTGGTTGTCTATAGACCTCTAAAGCTTTTTTTACATTACCGCCAAAATATGTAAGTTAGTTTTTATTTTAATCGAACCCGGTAGATGATGCTACGAACGGGTTGTAGGCTTATTTTAAAAGATTTCTCACATACCATCTGGGTATATGTTTGAGTGAGTCCCATGATAGTTTGGTTTTACAATTGGAAACGGTAGGTGTGGCTGTAATCGGGTTTCAGGTTTATTAAAAATTTTCGCGTTTAAAAATACAATTGACACCAGTGATAACCGATTTGGTGTAGACGAAGTTGCACGGATCAGCTAGTCCACAATAAAGGTGCAGACCAAAATTTTAAAAATTTGTTTTTGGAGATAAAACAGATTTAGGCACGTGGAGCGGTATTTTTGGCATGAGATAAATCTATAATTTCTCGTCATGACATGCTACGTAAGCATTACCGATCATATTACGCTTGCGCAACTTGCGTCGGACTAGGAACATGTGGTATAGAGGCCTGTGTATGTGTAATATTGATATTTTGTAGTTCATCATACGATTGATTGATTTATAGACTTTATAAAAATGTATATTATTATTGCTTATTGCTCCGAGTGCCAATAGAAATGAAAACCACACGAATGTTAATAATTTCAATAAACAAATTCGGGGATTTATATGTTGTCATTCACACTGTAATTAATATCAAAATTCAAAAGAGAACACGTTTATTTCGCTGTTTTGAGTTTTCACTTCTGTCGGCAGGCTTATGACCACTTGAATTTTTTTTTCCGTGATTTTTGTAGTTAGGTGATATGCGGTATTTAAAACCTGAACTATTTACGTAGTAAAATGTAATTTAGTGAATATAACCTGTAATACTGTTGATATAACACAGTTTGTGATTCGATTGTTATATATAAACTTTTCTAGGTATATTTTTGTTATTTTTTTTATAATTTCATTGTTGTTAATATAAAGAAAAGTCTAGAAGTCTTTCTTTCCTTCTTTAATCTAGTATCCTACTCTAATTATTTGTGGCGCTATTTTTAAATACTTTCCACTTGCTATTGTGGCGCCATCTTAATTTGCTGCCTTTCAGTGTACACTTTTAATATAGAGAGTTGGTTCTCCTTACCTCTAGCCTCCATACTAGCAAGCAAAGGCTTTTCCGAGTCTACTCACCGATATAAGGTGTTAGTAAATAATAATGAAATTTAACAATAATAACTTAAGATCGATATAACGGTTGTGGGGTTAAGTCTTCGATCAATAATAACTAGATAAAGGGTCACGTACAAAATCGAAGCTAAATCCTATCCGTGTAAATATATACTTATTATTTATACGTTTATTAGTTATTACGTAAATATTACTTATAGATATTTGTTTACTAAGAAAGGGAGAAAAAAAGTTTTAAAACAGTTTTAAGTTCCACCTAATTACAACCATAACACCTAATAATAAAGTCACAAATGTTCAAAATATTATCTAATACTTACGATAAAACGAGCAAAGCAATAAATTACTCCCCTCACAAATGAAAAGACAACATAAACAACATTTAGTATGAATTCAACCTTAACACGTAATGAATAAAGTACGTTTTCCCGTTATTGTGCGTGTTTGTGTCTGGTGAGGCCAAACATTTGTATCACAGGTTTAAAATCGGTAATTTTGTTCAAAATTTGATATTATTTGTTAGTTTAAAGCTTAAAATATAACATATTCAACATATATTTAGCGAAAGTAAGATACTCTGGCCGTTAAATTGCTTTTTCGGGTATTATTTTTGCATCTTTTGAATACACTGCGGCATGTGAAACAAGCTTACATCGGCTGTGTTTAGCTGTTATTTACCGAGACGTATTTTTTGTGCCGACCCGATATCTAGTTATTGTTGATCGAAGGGTTAAGTAGATACAAGAAAATTATAATTATAAAGGTAAAGAAACATTTTACACGTAATCCAGATAAATCCCTTAAAGCAATAAAACAACATTCATGGAAACGGAGTAGCAAGCGTCTTGTATTTCATTAATAAAAAATACAAATAAATGATAGGCAGAATGGATACCTTATTTATACTCATAACTATATTCTAAAACATTTGCATATGCTTGTCAAACGCCAATTGTTCCTGCAACAAATAGACAGCAAGATATTCTAGAAGGCAATTTTCCTACTGACTAGGTAAGTAGGTAAATACGTAATTTCATGGTGCATTAATTCCTAAGTAGATCATATAGCGGTCGGCTGGATCACAATTTGAATTTGTTGTTTGGAGATTTCGTGAAATATCTTCTTATACCTTGATAATCCGTATTTTGCTGTCCAAAATAATTTTTTTAACAAAAATTCTCAATTATAATTATATTATAATTGAATTGAAATATATCCTTATCATAACTAACAATCGTTCGCGACTTCAGTCGTATTTAATCATTACATACTATGTAAAACAAAGTCCTCTACCGAGTTTGTCTGTCTGTGCGCGATGAAATCAAAAACTACTGAACGGATTTTCGTACGGTTTTCACCAGTGGAGAAAGCGATCTATGATAAATGCTTAGATATAAAATTTGACAAGTTTTTTTACTTGTTTAATTTTACTAATTTGACAAATAGTTACAATTTAAAATGAATTTATAATATGATATAACGCAGTGCCACCTACTAACGGGTTATAGAATAAAACCTTTTTCATTAAAAACGTAGCTATTCTAATATTCGTCGTTTATATTGTCTTCATTTATATTACTTTGGGATATATCACATATTTATATTTTACACATCAACAAATATTAGACATTATTTCGACATGCCGAGCTCTAAGACTACCAGTCAGATTAAAAAAAACTTGCTAATCTTTAGAATCTGTACATCTGTCATACAAAAGTACAATTAAGAAATTACGATACGCGACAACAAAGTAGTAGAACGGGCAGGCAACGTATCGGAGCTTAAAGTATCGAGGCCGAGAGCGCGGTTGGCGACTTGCCGAAAACCGAACATTGCCGAAAAAGGCCGAAGTGTGACTGTGATAAATATTATACCGTTCTGACTCTAATGAGTGGTTAACTTCCTACGTATACTTAACAATCGTACTTAATACTAAATTTGTTATGATTTCTTAATTTTAAACACCAATTAAACACTGATAAATGTGTACGATAGCCCTTTCAAGAAGCACTAAATAGTTGTATAACGTTGGGATGCAATGTGGTATTTCATCTTTGTTATAACTTCGATTAAATTATATTTAATACTTCAACTAAGTAGCTAGTAATTTTAGTATACAGTTTATATTTATCTAATGAACCCTTATTACCTTATCTAGGTAACCAATATGAATTACGTTGATAATAACGCAAAACTGGAATTATTAAATGCATCTAAAATCGTCTGGTTTAACTAGTCTACACTAATATCATAAAAAGGTAAAGTTTGTGATGTTGTAGGGGATACTCTCAGGAACTACTAGTCCGATTTGAACAAACTCTTTTAGTGTTATATAACTTATTTATCGAGAATGGTTATAGGCTATATATCATCACGCTAAGACCAATAGGAGCGGAACACTAATGAAGAAGAGAGCTCCGCTGATGGTTAGCTTTAGCCCAAAGTAACTATTCCACGCGGACGAAGTCACGGGCAGAGGCTAGTATTTTTTTTATTGCAGCACGGCAAAATGACTGCACTGTGCCTGATGGTAAGCAAAGTACAATCCAAAAACAATGGCGACCACCAAGTGACACACTGTCCATCGCCGGTCGCCGCTGTCATGCCGGCCTGCGAAAGGCTGGATATGCACAGGCTGATCCCGAAACGCAACCCGCTGAAGCGAATCATTATGACGGGCTTTTTCGCCATATATATGGTGGTTGCGACCCAGTCAGGCTGTAAAACCCTCCCACCCCGCTTTTTTGCCATTGCCTCGTTCGTTATTCAGCAGGGTGCACCACGTGCAGGTGAGGTTGGCTTGGATGTCTCAAGTCTTCGATGTTATTCGACACCCCTTATACCAGTATCTATATAAAAAACTGTTATAGATGTTAAGTGCCTAAAACAACATCTTGTAATCATTCTTATTACATCATTAATATCTGATAATACATAAATAAATTACATATAGTAACTATTATTAATGCCAATGTGAGTTTGTTGGTACGCTTCTTTAATGAAAATAATCATGAAATGAATCATGAAATTTTGCATGCACGTTGGCATGACTTTTTTATTTATATCATAGGAGGCAAACGAACACGTGGGTCACCTGATGTGAAGTGATCACCGCCGTCCATAGACACTAACAACACCTGAGGAGTCGCAAGTGCGTTGCCATCCTGTATTTGGGAGAGAGGATGTGAGGTAGTCCTCCCGTGTCCCCACTGGCCGAACGAAACGCAACAACGCAAGCATAGTTACTTCACGTCTGTGTTTCTGTAAGAAGGTGCTACTACCCCGGGCTAACCGACTCATTTATTCGGAAACCACTAATAGCTTCAGCGAGACTCTACCACCTAGAAAGACACAGTAACAGAAAGTATAGAGAAGGACAGGGATCTTCATCGAGAAAAGCGTAGTGTTCCCTAGAGATTGGTCAAATCTATATAGACACGAGCGAAGCCGCGAACACTAGTCAATTATATATATTTGCATGAATTGTATTAAAAAGACCAAAATTATTTATAAACAAAATATTTCTTAAATATTTAAGCTGTGAAAGTTAAACGAAAACTTGTGTGATTTTATAGAATTTTAACATATTCAAGTGTTAACTTTAAGCAGTGACTTTGTTTCAAGTTAAATAGCTTTTACTTTTCAATTTACTAAAACGTCAATGTACTTGGAATTTCTATTAAGAATTTTCGTATTTCTATTTGATAGTATGGTACTATTATCAACAAAAGTCTGCCAACTATGTTCGCGAAGTTATTTTCAGATCATATCAGTATGACAGACTTTATAACTAACGTATATCGAATTTAGTAGAAGCACAAAAACCCTACCATTGGAATTATAATCTACGTATAGAAATTACATTTAAGTGTTCTTTGACTGCCCGGGCTGTCTGCGAAATAGCTAATCTCGTTTAGACGAGACTACCATCAGTAAACAGAGGACACGATAAGATCTAACAAAAGAAACTTAAAATTGGTAACAGAAGATGAAATTATTATTTAAAAATGAGTAATTGCATATTTCAGGTAAAGTATATCATTTCTATAAAATAATTAACACGCAAAAAAGTCGCGTGTACCTGCTAGTGAATGATATATTGTAAAAGTGCAAATTTAAAGGTTGTTTAATGTGTACATTCACTTAGATTTACACAAATTGTGTCTATAGAATAGACGTTTTAAGTTATGCAGTAGACAGGCGTTGTCGAGACAAAGAAATGTTGAACAGTGTTGTGCGATGAATAATAAACCTTTGTTCTGAGATATCTTTGCTGAAGTATATAAACATCTTCATTTTCATTTCAATATTAAATAATGTAAATCATTTTATACAAAACTTTATTTACGTTACATAGCAGTTCGAAATCTAATTGCTAAATTCGATAAAATAGTCATTTCTGATATAATTTTACACAACTTTAATCTATCGTTTCTTTTTCTCATTTTTACTTAAATTTAAACCATTGTTAATGACTACGTCCGATACCGTTATGGCGTACCCGAGAGGCGAGACTACAACGTAACCCGGGGAACCACTATTGACCTGCGATACCGCGCTATTGACTTTATCGGGGGTGTTACTAATGACCTCGAACGCTATTGGTTGAAGTTATCGGCTGTTCATTATTCACCCCGGTGTGAGACTACATTGGTGGGAGTTCGGCATATAAAGGGCAAGATGTCGCTGATGTGCACGCACTACTATGTGGAAGTTATTGTAAGGCGAAGCTCTGCCCGGATAAATAGTCAGTCTAAAATGGCTGATTATACGTATTGCGTAACACCATAGTAAATCAAATAGTTCACAGCGCTTTTGATTTTCTCTCTACGAACCATATGACCAAACCTTCATGTGTTGATAATATTGAAACTAGCGTGAAAATATTCACATATTGGTATATTAAAAAACTAGCGTTTTTCGACGTAGAACAAAAACATGGGAAATTAATAAAGAGCATCCTAAATTTTTTAAGCCTTGCTGGACGTAGACGAAAATGAATTGTAATACTTTGCAAACAATTTATAGCATTCGCAATAAGAATGATTCATACCTAAATAATACCTTCTACATATATAGTGGATATACAATTTTTTTTTGGTTAAACATCCCAAAATTACTTCTCGGCATAATATAATTAGATGGGGAATTTTTCGTATATGTTTCTAGACTACATATTTTTCCAGTTACCCTTTGACATTTTCTTAAAATAAAATATTTACAACAAGAAGGGAGCGTGTATCAACTAATGTAATAAAACTTCTTTATTATACCTTGTAACTCTTGAAAAAAACTACTGTTTTTTTTTAAAATGTAAATAAACGTTTTTTTCACTCCGAAATTGACTAGAAGAAATTTAATAATATTGGTCAATAAATTAAATAACTAAATAATAAATTTAAACAACTGTTTTTTCACATCAACAAATATTAGACATTATTTCGACATGCCGAGCTCTAAGACTACCAGTCAGATTAAAAAAAACTTGCTAATCTTTAGAATCTGTACATCTGTCATACAAAAGTACAATTAAGAAATTACGATACGCGACAACAAAGTAGTAGAACGGGCAGGCAACGTATCGGAGCTTAAAGTATCGAGGCCGAGAGCGCGGTTGGCGACTTGCCGAAAACCGAACATTGCCGAAAAAGGCCGAAGTGTGACTGTGATAAATATTATACCGTTCTGACTCTAATGAGTGGTTAACTTCCTACGTTACGTACGTACGAAATCTAATTGCTAAATTCGATAAAATAGTCATTTCTGATATAATTTTACACAACTTTAATCTATCGTTTCTTTTTCTCATTTTTACTTAAATTTAAACCATTGTTAATGACTACGTCCGATACCGTTATGGCGTACCCGAGAGGCGAGACTACAACGTAACCCGGGGAACCACTATTGACCTGCGATACCGCGCTATTGACTTTATCGGGGGTGTTACTAATGACCTCGAACGCTATTGGTTGAAGTTATCGGCTGTTCATTATTCACCCCGGTGTGAGACTACATTGGTGGGAGTTCGGCATATAAAGGGCAAGATGTCGCTGATGTGCACGCACTACTATGTGGAAGTTATTGTAAGGCGAAGCTCTGCCCGGATAAATAGTCAGTCTAAAATGGCTGATTATACGTATTGCGTAACACCATAGTAAATCAAATAGTTCACAGCGCTTTTGATTTTCTCTCTACGAACCATATGACCAAACCTTCATGTGTTGATAATATTGAAACTAGCGTGAAAATATTCACATATTGGTATGTTAAAAAACTGGCGTTTTTCGACGTAGAAGAAAAACATGGGAAATTAATAAAGAGCATCCTAAATTTTTTAAGCCTTGCTGGACGTAGACGAAAATGAATTGTAATACTTTGCAAACAATTTATAGCATTCGCAATAAGAATGATTCATACCTAAATAATACCTTCTACATATATAGTGGATATACAATTTTTTTTTGGTTAAACATCCCAAAATTACTTCTCGGCATAATATAATTAGATGGGGAATTTTTCGTATATGTTTCTAGACTACATATTTTTCCAGTTACCCTTTGACATTTTCTTAAAATAAAATATTTACAACAAGAAGGGAGCGTGTATCAACTAATGTAATAAAACTTCTTTATTATACCTTGTAACTCTTGAAAAAAACTACTGTTTTTTTTTAAAATGTAAATAAACGTTTTTTTCACTCCGAAATTGACTAGAAGAAATTTAATAATATTGGTCAATAAATTAAATAACTAAATAATAAATTTAAACAACTGTTTTTTCACATCAACAAATATTAGACCATCTTGGAAGTAGTGGTGTTGTTAATTAGCTAATTAATCTTACCATAGAAGCTTATCTCAACACCTTAGTTAGTAAGGAAACGTGTTTTTAAGGTAATTACTTATTGATAAGATCCGGTTTTAAATATAATGTAATTAAGTTTTTCTCATACGTACTGGTTGAAATCTATACATGTAATAAGAATGTAAGTGTATCGAGTCTCTACAGTTCGATTTTCGTGAAAAAAATTGTTTCAGGTTTCAAAATATGTAATAGAATATACTTCAATCAATACGTATCACTGCTAAAGTACCGGGGTCACAATAAAACCTTATATAAGAAAATCATAAAGCATATCCTAGGGAGTAACTTAGTCTTTGTTTCATTAAAATCGGTCCACTCTATCAAAAGTGATTGTAATTTTAATGGCGACGTGACTTAGTATGGGAGAAAGTAGATAAGCGAATGGACTAAATACGTTCAGATGACTTTAATAGTTATTATTTTGTACATCAAGTTCCACGTGGACGTAGCGGGCGTAGCTAGTTTACAATAAAACTAAATCCATTATATTAAAACATATTATCATTTTATTTCCTTATGATTAAATATTGACTAAGTAATACGATTTTTTTTTATAGCATAGGAGGTCCATAGACAATTGCAACGCTGGAGGAGTTGCAAGTGCGTTGCCAGCCTGTGTTTGGGAGAAGGGGGAATGGGGAAGTGGGAAGGAGGAGGGGAGTTGGATATCCAGCGCTCTCACTGACTGAATGAAACGCAACAATGCAAGCACCGTTACTTCACGTCGGTTTTCTATGAGAGGGTGGTACTCCCCCGGGCGAGCCGACCATTCATGCTGAAACCAGTAATAGTTTCAAATGTATTAAATTCCAAAAGTTGATTTAAATTATTTCAAAACAATCATCTAAGTTAGTTTCAAAATTTAGAAATGAAGCATCTTGTTAACTTGAAGTAATTGAAAATAAAAAACTTTTTGAAATCGAGCACATATTCTCTTCTTTTTATTAAAGCACTTTGGTATTGCTTATTTGTATAGTAATACAAATATATGATCACCTGATATAGTTTACGTTTGTACTGTAACCGTATAAATAATTATCCTGTGTAAAAATTTTTTTTGTACTTTATAGCATCTGACTACAATCACCCTTTATGTTTAATGACGATGCATTCTGAGAACGTAAACACGCTAAAGGGAAAACAACTAAATGCACCTGCCGGAAAACAAGGGCTAATGCAAAACAAGTTGTTAGACGACAGATTTTCTATTACAGAATGATAATTAGTCAGGCTTTAAAAAAACTCTATTACCACGCTATGGATTCATCTCTATGTCTTTCTTTATCAAGAGCTGCTCATTCAAAGAGTCAACCTACGTCGATAGACACGGTCTCTGAAAAGGCTAACCATCATCATCATCGGTTCAAAATCGAACCTACAACACTCGGGATCATAGAGTAACAAACCCGCGCGTAGTTAACGGTAAGTGTAAGCGGTTTCATAATTCTATGCTCGGGATGATTAGCGGCAAAGCGTGGCGACCACTTCAATCACTACACTACCCTTGCAATTGTTATTATTTAGAACTAGCTGACCCGTGCGAATTCGTCGGTACCAAATCTGTTATTACCGGTCTCATTTGTATTATTAAACGCAAAATATCTTAAAAAAGCTAAAACCTGATTGCAGCGACATCTACCGCCTCCAATGGTGAATCCAATCTATCCATGGACTCATTCAAATATATACTCAGTTGGTATGTGAAAGATCTTTTAAAGTAAGCCTAGAACCTGTTCGGAACATTACCTACCGGGTCCAATTAAGATAAAAACTAACCTATGTATTGTATTGTATTGCCTGTGTATTGTATACCTATGTATGTATTGCCCATAATACACGCCATATTATAAAATTTTTGCCAATTTCAATTACATTTATTGTGTTTAATTATAAAAAATATATATCGTTTAAATTTCATTCGTAAATAAGTTATAGTTGCTTTAACCCATTTCATCTTGTTATTTTCGGTCGTCTAATAAATATTTAAACAGGCGACCACGACCTCGTTTCTATTACATTATAATATAAAATTTAGAAACAATAATTTTGGGGTGTAAGGGGTGTCGAATAACATCTAAGACTTGAGACATCCAAGCCAACCTCACCTGCACGTGGTGCACCCTGCTGAGTAACGAACGAGGCAATGGCGAAAGCGACCCTGGTAGGGTTTTACAGCCCGACTGGGTCGCAACCACCATGTATATGGCGAAAAAGCCCGTCATAGTGATTCGCTTCTGCGGGTCGCGTTTCGGGATCAACCTGTGCATATCCAGCTTTTTCGCAGGCCGGCATAGCAGCGGCGACCAGCGATGGATAATGTGTCACTCGGTGGTCGCCGTTGTTTTTCGATTGTACTGTGCTTACCATCAGGCACAGTGCAGTCACTTTATCGTACTACTATAAAAAAAAAAATACCGCCTAGCGCTACCTTGCAAAAGATATCATAAAAGTCTTCTGCATCGATACAACTAACTCATATGTGCGAACAGTCATTTCAATCATTTATAAAAGAACAGCTGAATGACTGAATAACATATTAAAGCACAACACAAACTACTGAGGTCATGAAAGTATGCACGGGTTTCTACAGATCACTGCAGATGAGCACTAAGGAAAGGTTTCTGGAAATTCAACTCCTAAGATGGTTGAAAAAAAGGGATGTAAGTTTGTATGAAAATCCGTCAATTTTCTATTAGTCAGTCAATCGTTATTTATTATTTTATATATTTAAATATAAAATATTGGGTCGAAGTTATTTATGACATAGAAAACGCGCGTGGAGCCGTAGAAACTGGCTAGAATAAATAACCTATGTAACGCGCGCCGCCCTAGCCTATCGAATCTTGCGCAACTCTAGTGCACCCTTCCCTCTGCGTCCCTGGCCGCGCGCCCCCGTCCTTCAGTCGTCCGGCATCTGTGAACACGCGTGAACATATTGTTGAACGTTACACCTATTATATCATTCTAATATACTTTAAAATAAAATAAAATGGTTTTTTTTACAATCAATCAATACAATCAGATTAATTATCAAGTAGGTAATAAATATTACAAGTATCTTGTGACAATTTCAATATTGTAACAAGATGGTGACTCCCTTTTAAGATCTTTCCAGGATTTTTTTGTGGCATTCCATAATTCATAGTCTGATGTAGTCCGGTGAAGCTGTAAAGACCTTGCCAGGTCAATAGCATAGTCAGTTCGAAAAGAAGAAAATCCCATTCAATCTACTTGTACACAATTATCGAACTATCTTACGTAAAACACCACTAATATTACAAAATATAGAGTAAAATAATACAAACAAAATCCACTACATTACAAACTAAGATCCCATCAAAAACTCCAGGTGTGTGTTTAATTTATTGTATGCAGTAGAAGAATATATTAATTATACATTAAAAGCTTACTCTACCTAAGGATATTATATACATATAGAAGAAGGTTATAATGCGTGAAACAAAAATTATATGGTATAATAATATATAATTTATTAAATTCAATTGGTAATACACTAAGTATAAGCGATTGGGGAGAGTCATTTGTATTCCGGACCGGTGCTAGCGCCGACACGCGTCAGGGGTTGTCCCGGGCGACGATTTGGCACCCGCAGGCCTTTCCAATGTTATACTTTTATGTATGTTTATATAATTATACTGTAGGGTTTATTGCGATTTGTGTCGTCTTGTATGTGCTTAATATACAAAAATCTAGTGTCATGATGTTTGTCCACGATGAATTCCGAAACTACTCAACCGATCTTACTTAACCGATTAGTTTATTTGGGCTAACGCAGCGGAAGATTTCAAAAAGAAAAAACACGCCGATTTTGAAAGATTCTTCATCGGTGCTCCGCTCCTATTGGTTTTAGAGTAATGGTTTATAGACCTTCCTCGATAAATTACTCATCTAACACTGAAAGAATTTTTCAAATCGGACCAGTAGTACCTGAGATTAGCGCGTTCAACCAAACAAACAAACCCTCCAGCTTTATAATATTAGTATAGATTTGGTCCAACTTGACAGATATGATAATTTATATTTCGATTAATGGCCTCAATATATTAAAATTACAAATTAAATTAAAAGAAATAAAATTATTCGTGGAGACCTGTAAATGGTTTTCTGTTGCTTATTATCCATAGTAATTCTTGTAATTAGTGCTGTTGGTCTTCCTATAAACTAAATAAATAAATAAACTAAACTAAATGATTGTCAATGTTGATTATTGTTATTAATTATAAGTTTTATCAGTCTCGAACAGGTGGCGCTTTAAATTAGTTTGTTGATAGAAAACTGTAAGACCGACTGTTATAGATATCACATAGTTGGCGCCAAGTTTTAAGTTTGAAAATAGTCTATAATAATTTTAATTCAATATATAATAAAAACGTGTGGCCGGGTCGGCTAGTGCTCAGTAAAATACTAACAGTTAAAGAATTAATATAGAAAATTCCATATAATTAAAATTCTAAGCTGTTCATATTATATTCTTATAATATGAACTTCTAAACCATGTCTTACAGCCGAGGTATATATTGCAGCTAGGTTCTGTCCTGGAATTAAGCCTCTGCTCATTATCTTGATAATTAAGGTTATACCATGGCAACGTATATAATACTAACATTAATACGCAGCTAAAAGGAAAAAAATAGCCCAATTTTGAAACATTCTTCATTGGGGCTCCGCTTTTATTGGCGTTAGCGTGATGATATATAGCGTTCCTCGATAAATGAGCTATCTAACACTGAAAGAATTTTTCAAATCGAACTTGTAGTTCCTGAGTTTATCGCGTTCAACCAAACAAACAAACAAACTCTTCAGCTTTATATATTAGTATAGATAAGGCTATCGTGTTATTTCTATTCTGTAAGCTGTAGTGTAAGCTAAGCTATTAAGCGATACAGATACATTGGCAGACTTCTGTAATTCTATTTACTAGTGGGCGCCCAGAGGTCGACATTCGACCATAGTTCATTGATTTTTGAAGTTTGAATTTTATTAGGGTTCTTTTGTCAAAAGGGTATTATGTTATAATATCATTGTAGAATGTAGAATGAAAAAGGGTAATTGGAACGTAAGAGTAAAATAATACACACAGTCGAGCATAGCAACCTCCTTCACAACCTTTTTTGAAGTCCTTTATTGACAGATGTCAAATTGTCTTTTTTATTTACATGTGTAGTGTGAGTAATGCACATTTTAATTGATTTAATTTACTTCTAATGCATTTTATGTAAAATAAATAGCTTTCTGCACTTCTCCTCCATATTAACTTTAACTATGCCAAATTTCACGTTCATCCGTTCGCCCAATTCCGTTAAAAAGGGATACAAAGTTTAGGCTTCACGTATTAATATATATGATGATATATATAGGTATAGTTATTAGTCCGGTGAAGCTGTTAAGACCTTGCTAGGTCAATAACGTAGTAAGTTCAAGAAAAAAAAAAAGTTATAGTTAATTTTTTTTTTCTCGAACTGACTATGCTAATTAACCTGAAAAGATCTTCACAGCTTCACCGGACTAAGGTATAGTTAAGCACTTACTAATGCTTAAATACTTTAACGATGTTAAATATATAATCAGCGTATAAATAAAAAGTAATAATAAAAGTTTTCAGACACCAATTTCATATGTGTAGTGCGGTATAAAAACTGATGATCTCTGTATAATAAAACTATAAGGTCTTTATTGCCATATTTTATTTAAATAACTTCACATGTTTGGCAGTAAAAACTTCTTAATACTAACTCTTCAATCCAGCGGTAAAAAACGAACTCCCAGCGGAGGCGAAAAACATTTTATTGCTTTATTACGAGTATGCAAATATAACCGAGCTCGCGTGGTTCCAGCGACCTGGAAACTGAGAAATAAAATGGCTGGCCAACGCTTTGAAGAACAGAAATCTAGGGCGCAATCTAAACTAAAACATGTCAGTTATTTAAAACTCATCGAGGTATGAAAAATTATGATTGGATTATTTAGACCGATCATGTCTCTATGGTACCACGTTCGGATACAACATCTATCAACGTTGGTTCCAATTCTTTTTTTTAAATTGTAGCACAGCAAAGTGACTGTGCCTGATGGTGAGCAGAGTATAATCCAAAAACAATGGCGATTACCGAGAGATGTTTTATCCCTCGCCGGTCACCGCTGTCATGCCGGCCTGCGTAAATATCTCTTCACGTTACGCTTGAAGGACCCCATTTTATAGGAAAGAGGGAACACACTGGCCGTGAGATTGTTCCACAGGGAAGGAGGGAACTTAGTTTTGGCCAAGGAAACATCTTAACGAAATCCTACTATAGGTAGTAGGTGGCAGAGCCACGCTGAAGCTATTACTGGTTTCAGCATGAATGGGTCGCCTCGCCCGGTGTAGTACCACCTGACCCATAGAAACACCGATGTGAAGTAATAGTGCTTTGCGTTGCGACTCCCCTGGTGTTGCTAGTATTTATGGACGGCGGTGATCACTTAACGTCAGGTGACCTAGATGTTCTTTTCCCTCCTGTGATATAAAAACAATGGTGTTTAAGATTTTTCAAATGTCCACCTTACTATTTACCACTCTCAAGTTAAATATCAATTGCTAAGCATCTATAGGTGTGTTTTAGTATTTACACCGAAGAACCAGTTCTTTTCTAAGTTTAGAGTATTTTCATCTTAAGCCATACTATCATTCAATATCAGGTAGGATTGTAGTGTAATGTGTGTATGTATGTAATAGAAATGTAATGACATCATAACTATTTTCAACTTGTATTAAATCTTTTTCACACTCCATTGTATTAAAGAAAAATATAAATATTAAAAAGATATGAGCAAGATGCGTCAACTGTCACTTGCCTGTTACTATTTGTCTAAGAGCTAGTCAACGGTTTCAACTGTGAATTTATTTGCTTTATACGCCAGTTTTTTTTATATATCTTTATGTTCTTCCACATAGCGTGCGGGCTACCTGGCTGCCGGTAAACGTTGCATTATATCGCACCTTTACAGGCAAAATATTAAACTATATATAATTTTAGATATTAAACTTGTTTTAGATACTTAGTCATATTAAATTAGTATTTTTGTGGCCATAAACTACAAACAATAATTTTGAAAAAAATGAACTTAGTCAGTTTTCCCTTTAGTTCTTCAAATCGTGTCATTTTAAACCATGTTAAGATAACTGTAATTTTATTGAATTTATACTTCTCTTGGCGCGTTAGGGAATAATGATGAGAGTACATTTTTTCGACGCGCACGCACTACGTCACGAAAAACCGACACTCTGAAGTTAGCTATAGTCAACATTTTGTTTCTTTGTATTTATGGGCATAAAAACTTTCAAAATATTAAATGCCTTTTTTCTATTTTTAGTGTCGTTTTTTCTACAATCGTAGAATAAGGCAAAAGATAAAATCCTTGAACAGATTTTTATCTTGCTACGCCAAAGAAGTATAACTTCTAACGCGTGTACATAAGTACACACACACTTTTTTTTAAATATTATTTTATTTCGACATAAAAGAACTCTTTTTTTTAAATAATATGTATTTTTTTTAATCATAGGAGGTAAACGGACTGTCACCTGACGTTAAGTAATCACCACCGTTGCCAGCCTGTGGAGGGGAAGGAAGGGAAGCGGAAGGGAGAGGAGAAAGGGGAAGAGAAGTGGGCCTCCGGTGCTCTCACTGACTGAACGAAACGCAGCAATGCAAACATTGTTACTTCACGTCGGTTTTCTGTGAGAGGTGGTACTACCTCGGGCGAGCCGACCCATTCATCCTAAAACCAGTAATAGCTTCACTGTTACTCTACCACCTACTAAAACCTATGTATAGAATAACTTCGCTATAGCTATAGCTTAGCGCAACACTGGCTGTATGATAAAGGTGGCCATAATTGTGGAAGCGCCTGTTATAGACGCATGTATTCAATATGGCGTCAGTCCTAAGTCATACGTCTACGTATATCGTTGTTTTTCATTGTTTACGGTGAAATCTCAATATTTTAATGGTTAATAAAATGAAATATGTTATTTGTAATGGAAAAAATAAAATGTTTTGAAATAAATTATTTTGTTTATAATCAATATCATCGGGCACATTATTGTCGATAACAAAATTGTCTAGCAGTGATAAATTCAAGTTTTTAATAGCGTTTAAAAATAATATCATCAGGCACATTATTGTCAATAACAAAATTCAAGTTTTTAATAACGTTTAAAAGTTGCTGAAAAAAAATGTTCCTAAAATTATTTATAAATCAAAATTTTTATCTGTAAAGGTAAAAAACACAACGTTAACCGGCTACCAGGTATCTTGAATCCTGTTTTGGAAGGGCATAATATATCTTCATAGTAAAGAACCAGCTTTTCTAAAACTCTCATACTTCCAACGTTGTTGGCTCTTGTACTAAGGTGCCACAAAAAAGTCTAGTTACATTAACTTATTTATTTTCTTTCGTTAACCTGGAGAACCCCTTGCGTTTTATGGGACAAAAAGTATCCTAAATGTAATCTTGTAATATTATTTATTACAGTGTCAAGTTTCGTTAAAATCGATTAAGTACTTTCAGCGTGATGCGTGTTCACAGGAACAGACAGACAGACAGACGAAAATTGTAAAAAGATTATTTTTGGCATTTATATCGATGACAAATTCTACCCCGATTAAAATTTTCAAAAAATATTTAATGTACACATTTGGCCTTGCTACAGTTTTATTATAGTATAGATTATCATTCTATATTTGAATACTTGTAATCTTGTTACGTTTATAATGAGGTTTTATTGTGAATCCATTACTTTAGATTTACAATTTTATTATATGTATAGATTATTATTTTATATTCTACTTGTTACTTTAAATTGATGAGTAACACACTTTTTTAAATAGTTTATAAAGCGAAACAATTCAATTTCCTTGGATACACAAGTCCTTGAATAAACAAGTCTTAACAATGTACCATAAAGATACTGAAATTTGAAGTTTCCTTATAAAGAGTTTTAGCTCGTGAAAGATTCACGAATTATTATACGAAATTGATTAAACATGAAACAGGTCATTACGTAAAATTGATATTTACTTAAAATATTGAAAGCAACTTGTTTTCTAAGATCAAAAGGGAGTAAAAATGTTTTCCCATTTTTCACGGTGGCGAAAATAATTTGATTTCAGTGGAGGGATGTCGACAGTTGATTTTAAATTTAACTTCTCTGAACTTGGCAAAGTGGAATGGATTTTTTATGTACCTTCAAACATTAACTGTTTATTTTCGTGAGAATTTCTTTTGCTTATTAACGGAATGTTTATGAACGATTTAAATAATTTTGAACATTGTAGAAAGTTCTAATCTGCGTAATGTCGCTTTTCTTATGAAATAAATACCGTGTTGTATTTAAAACTTGGTATAAGTGATGAATCACTTGTGAGTTACGAAGTTCCTCATCCAAATGCTCTAAAACCTAATAAAATAGTGTCAATCGTAATGTTCTACAGAACCCCTTATACCCCTAAGCTAATTTTGTGGAATGGGTTTGCCGGTTCGGTGTTGCCAGAGATTTATCTCACGGGTCTCCTTAAGGCTGACAATGCAAAAGTGACAGCCCTGGTAATATAGTTCACCATAAGCGACTGTAACTGTTTACCATCAGATTGGCCGTCAACCTGTTTGTTGCCCTATGGCATAAAAAAAGTATATGTGTATTTATGTACACGCGTTAGAAGTTATACTTCTTTGGCGTAACAAGATAAAAATATTTTCAAATTTTTTATCTTTCGCTATATTCTACGCTTGTAGAAAAAACGACACTAACAATAGAAAATGTTGACTACAGCTAACATCAGGGTGTTGGTTTTCGTGAAAAGGCGCGCGTGCATCGTAAAAATTTACTCTCATCATTTTTCCCTAATACGCCAAAAGAAGTATAATTTCAAAAAGTTGACAAAAATATACATCGATAATTTGATCAGTTTGTTATTTATACGTAATATATATACTAAAAGTGTAAGGAAACCCAATATCTTCTATGACTGTTCGCCTGTTAATCTACCTTCTACACACATCAAAAAAGTCTAAGCAACATGCGTGATATTACAAATTTTACCATTTATATTAATTAATTTGTAAGTATTTACATAAACAAAGTGCGTAGGTAAGTAAACTTTTTTGTTATTGATGACATACTGGCTGGTTGTAAAAAAAAATTGATTATGTTTTGTTTTTTCATAAAATTCAAATGACTGCGAATTTGTTTGAATTTAAGTGCGTTTTAATTGCTACGTTTAGTCGTTTAATCTTGATTTTATAATTTTACCAACCATTTAAATAAAGTTAGCGACAAAATGGAATTGTTAGATATTCTTTACGTCATGAAGCGACGTCATTTGATGGCACATGAAATGCAAAGAGCTGTAGGGATGTTGCAAGCGGGAAGTAATCAATCTCAGGTATCTCAACATTTTGGCATTCATAGAAGTGTTATTTGTCGTCTTTGGCAACGCTACAATAATACAGGAGAACCCGCTGAACAACATCTAGGCCGTAAACGGAGTACAACCACTCGGCAAGACCGGTACATACAACTGACTGCAAGACGCCAGCCGATGTTAACCACTCGAGAGATAAGTTTGAGGCTACAAATTTCAAGTGGTGTTGATGTAAGTCCTCAAACTGTGCGAAATCGACTGCATGAGTACGGCCTACGAGCTCGACGCCCAATCAGGTGCCCACACTCAATATCACGCTAACCGATTTCGATGATTCATTTTTTATTGGAAAGGATGTACTTCAAGGGTATGCTCCAGAGACGTGTTTTGAAGGGCTTGGACGGAGCGACAACAACCCAACAGCTGAAGGATTTCCTACAATTGCATTGGGAGCGAATACCGCAAGATGACATAAACAGTCTCATTAATTCAATGAATAATCGTTGCCGACAAGTTCTGAATAGCAGAGGAGACCATACTTTGTATTAAATTGTTCTATTCTTTCACAATAAATATATTTTCTTTAGAAATTTCATTTTGTAAGAAAAAAGTTTAGTTTCTTATGTATCTTAGTTTCTACAGTATATTCTAATATTGTTCATTTCTGTTATTAGAAGAACTTATAAAGACAACAGCTGCTATTTTTACATCATAGAACCCTAAATATATTATTTTAAAAATATAATACATCGTTATAATGTGAAGAACCATCCTAAAATTAAAAAAAAATAGTACATGTTGCTTAGACTTTTTTGATGAGTGTATTTTCAATACCATTAAAATTTAACCACCACTGCTTGAGATTATGGTTAAATTTCTATTTCACAATTATTGTGTGAAATCATTAATTAATACTTTAATGAACCAATAATGTATTATTTGATATCGTGTTCGGACTCCACATCGATCGACATAGGTTCCAAGTTCCCATTAAAGTACCCTTTAATGGATTCTTTTATTTATATCATACGATGCAAACAAACAGGCGGGTCACCTGATTTTAAGCGATCACCACCGTCCATAGACACTTGCAACACCAGAGGAGTCGCAAGTGCGTTGCCATCCTGCGTGTGGGGGGAGGAGGAGGAGGAAGGAAAGGAGCAAGTACAAACAAACAGTGCAAGCACTGTTACTTCACGTCGGTTTTCTGTGAGAGGGTGGTACTACCCCGGGCGAGCCGACCCATTCGTATTGAAACCAGTAATAGATTGGTGGCTCTACCACCTACAGGAGGATTCGGACAGCTACATTTGGAAGCCAGTCCTTCTATGTTAAGCGTGTATACCATCTCTGACCACATTGTCATATGAAATTATGGTCAAACGACAAAACCTATAAAAAAAGAAAAGATATAGTAGTTTAAACAAATTTATGTCGACGTTCCATAAAGAGCTATGTAAATATGATCCCTGATATTTATTCATTCAAATAAATATTTATCAAAGCCCTTCATAAAATTAGTTAATCAATTATAAATAAAATAGAAGAGATTAAATATTTCCATATGTGTTTTATTATTATTTATCAGGCAAGAAGAGTCCATAAAAACCAATTAGCAGTATAAGTACCAAGATGAAAAAATAAAATTACTGTAAACGCATAATGTAATCTCTTTCTGCGAATTTCAGATAAATGTAACAATATATTTAGTATAAAATAAATTGAATTATATTCGTATAGATAATTTGATTAATTTTGAACTACCTGCTATAGTTAATAATAATCTACATAATATATTGTAACGACAATCATTACGTTGGGAAGCTTTTCAGGCACACATAATATTTACATGCTTGCAAAAGAAGCGGTGGAGAAGGAGAGGGAGCGGATCACTAGGCTCCCCTCACGCAGTTGACGAACCACACGACGGCGATGGGTAAGTGATGTCCTCCGGCCGCCGTAGATGGGGCCTGGGGGCGATGGACATGGAATTTAAACTGCAGAGGCTCATGTTGTGAAGGCTCCCACAGTTCGTCAGAGGGGGTCTAACATCCACACCCCCTTTGAGGGGTCTAACATCTTTGACCCCACAAACCGCAATCAGGGCCCCTTGAAGGGCCAACAATTGTCGGGGAAGAAGATGCAGTGCCAGTCGGCAGTCCCTGCTCCCCCGCCTAAAAGGTGTATGAAGATATCACGGGGTTTAGTCCGTGCGAGTCGGACATAACCCATCCCCAGCTGCCCGACAGGATGGGTATCTGTTACGGATCTCCTTATGTAAAAAAAATGCACACATAATATTTACGTCTATTTTAGAAAGTATACTATTTTTTTTTCAACATGCGTGATATGAAACTAAGTTGTCTCTACACATAAAACCGATTAACCGAAACAATAATTTAAGAAAACTAAATCCAACAACGATGCAAAAATGATTGCAAACAATTTCACGATATATCACATGTAACAGACACGATTTTAATTTATTCGATATATCCGCATTTCCGTGCATGGTTTGTGGGCCGCAGATAGAGGCCGCCCGTACCAATGTATAAGGAAACGACAGTGCGGCACACTAATACCGATTTCTTGTAAGTTGTTATAAAATTTCGGTAAATAAATAAGAAGCGATCATTCTACGTGTTGTGCATGTGCGTGTTGTCCATGTTGTAACGTAGGTTAGATATCGTGTCAAGGTATGAAATTCTGTAATGGGTCTAAAATTTTGGTGACCGAAAATATCGTTACCACCACCAGCATCTGTAAGCGAGCTGCATTTAAGACAACTCATCCAGTAGATTTAATATTTTATCGTCTTGGGTGTTCTATTCTTTCACAATAAATATATTTTCTTTAGAAATTTCATTATGTAAGAAAAAAATTTAGTTTCTTACGTATCTTAGTTTCTACAGTATATTCTAATATTGTTCATTTCTGTTATTAGAAGAACTTATAAAGACAACAGCTGTTATTTTTACATCATAGAATCCTAAAGATATTATTTTAAAAATAAAATACATCGTTATAATGTGAAGAACAATCCTAAAATTTAAATTAGTACATGTTGCTTAGACTTTTTTGATGAGTGTATTTTCAATACCATTAAAATAACCACTGCTTGAGATTATGGTTAAATTTCTATTTCACAATTATTGTGTGAAATTATTAATTAATACTTTAATGAAGCAATAATATCTTATTTGATATCGTGTTCGGACTCCGCATCGATCGAGATAGGTTCCAAAACCTTGCAGCTGAGTGGGAATATTTGGTGGAGGAAAAGATCGTATTAAACCATATCGTGGCGGTAAGATGTTTTCTAAGCTCGCCTGGATAGCTACCACCCTCGAGTTAAAAAGTACCCTTTAATGGATTCTTTTATTTATATCATACGATGCAAACAAACAGGCGGGTCACCTGATTTTAAGCGATCACCACCGTCCATAGACACTTGCAACACCAGAGGAGTCGCAAGTGCGTTGCCATCCTGCGTGTGGGGGGAGGAGGAGGAGGAAGGAAAGGAGCAAGTACAAACAAACAGTGCAAGCACTGTTACTTCACGTCGGTTTTCTGTGAGAGGGTGGTACTACCCCGGGCGAGCCGACCCATTCGTATTGAAACCAGTAATAGATTGGTGGCTCTACCACCTACAGGAGGATTCGGACAGCTACATTTGGAAGCCAGTCCTTCTATGTTAAGCGTGTATACCATCTCTGACCACATTGTCATATGAAATTATGGTCAAACGACAAAACCTATAAAAAAAGAAAAGATATAGTAGTTTAAACAAATTTATGTCGACGTTCCATAAAGAGCTATGTAAATATGATCCCTGATATTTATTCATTCAAATAAATATTTATCAAAGCCCTTCATAAAATTAGTTAATCAATTATAAATAAAATAGAAGAGATTAAATATTTCCATATGTGTTTTATTATTATTTATCAGGCAAGAAGAGTCCATAAAAACCAATTAGCAGTATAAGTACCAAGATGAAAAAATAAAATTACTGTAAACGCATAATGTAATCTCTTTCTGCGAATTTCAGATAAATGTAACAATATATTTAGTATAAAATAAATGTAATTATATTCGTATAGGTATTTTGCTAAATTTTGAACTACCTGCGATAATTAATAATAATCTACATAATATATTGTAACGACAATCATTACGTTGGGAAGCTTTTCAGGCACACATAATATTTACATGCTTGCAAAAGAAGCGGTGGAGAAGGAGAGGGAGCGGATCACTAGGCTCCCCTCACGCAGTTGACGAACCACACGACGGCGATGGGTAAGTGATGTCCTCCGGCCGCCGTAGATGGGGCCTGGGGGCGATGGACATGGAATTTAAACTGCAGAGGCTCATGTTGTGAAGGCTCCCACAGTTCGTCAGAGGGGGTCTAACATCCACCCCCCCTTTGAGGGGTCTAACATCTTTGACCCCACAAACCGCAATCAGGGCCCCTTGAAGGGCCAACAATTGTCGGGGAAGAAGATGCAGTGCCAGTCGGCAGTCCCTGCTCCCCCGCCTAAAAGGTGTATGAAGATATCACGGGGTTTAGTCCGTGCGAGTCGGACATAACCCATCCCCAGCTGCCCGACAGGATGGGTATCTGTTACGGATCTCCTTATGTAAAAAAAATGCACACATAATATTTACGTCTATTTTAGAAAGTATACTATTTTTTTTTCAACATGCGTGATATGAAACTAAGTTGTCTCTACACATAAAACCGATTAACCGAAACAATAATTTAAGAAAACTAAATCCAACAACGATGCAAAAATGATTGCAAACAATTTCACGATATATCACATGTAACAGACACGATTTTAATTTATTCGATATATCCGCATTTCCGTGCATGGTTTGTGGGCCGCAGATAGAGGCCGCCCGTACCAATGTATAAGGAAACGACAGTGCGGCACACTAATACCGATTTCTTGTAAGTTGTTATAAAATTTCGGTAAATAAATAAGAAGCGATCATTCTACGTGTTGTGCATGTGCGTGTTGTCCATGTTGTAACGTAGGTTAGATATCGTGTCAAGGTATGAAATTCTGTAATGGGTCTAAAATTTTGGTGACCGAAAATATCGTTACCACCACCAGCATCTGTAAGCGAGCTGCATTTAAGACAACTCATCCAGTAGATTTAATATTTTATCGTCTTGGGTGACGTCATAATTCAAAAGAGATTGGGTTCAAACGCTGAAATGCTATTAAAGTTCAGTTCTTCTCAATCTTTTTGGCCGACTTAAGATAGTAATAGTCAAGAGTTTAATAAAAAACAGTTGTATCTATTTTATACATGTGATATAATACGTATTTAATGCTAAATTTGTGTTTTGTGCATCTAGTTATATTCAGAGCAGTGAAAAATACTGGCGACACTGTAGTTGTAACTCCTTTTTTGTCGTACTCACGTCTACAAATACATAAAATAAGAGTTTGGGCTATGTAAATGATATTTACAACTCTATTTGACATACTTCTATTTCAACATATTTCATATAAGTATAACGGTAACAGAAATTTCATAATTCAAGGAAGAAACAATACGACGTTACTATGTTACGTTTTCTATGGTTTGGTTATGTAATTAAACGTTTGCTGTTTGTTGTACGAATGTTCATTTAACAATGGGTACTTATTACAACTCCGAGATTTATACAAATGAAATGTATGAATAGTGTGCTAAAAATCCATTCATCAAAAGGCATAGATAGCACGCAAAATGTGGTTATTAATCGATTATAAAATTGTATTACATGTTATTTAGTCAGAACCAGCGAACAATTGTTTAAATTTTTTTTTTCTCGAACTGACTACGCTATTGACCCGGGAGGGTCTTCACAGCTTCACCGGACTAGAAAAATTTATAATACTACTTTGTTGTAGCCCATATCTATCTATCTACATATAATAAAAATGTAAATCCGACGTGTACTTTTTGATTTTCGTAAAAACAATTGTTGCAGGTGTCTAGGAATAAGTAATATAATACATTTCAATCATTTTTAGAAATGTCTGTCTGTCTGTCTGTCTGTTTGTATGAACACGCATCACTGCTAAAGTAATGAGTTCACAATAAAATCGTAAAGCCTATCCTCGGGAGTAACTTAGTGTTTGTTTAATTAAAATCGGTTCACTCTATCAAATGTTATTGTGATTTTAATGACGACGCGGCGTAAGTACGAGAGAACAGTAGACAAGTAAATGGACTTAATACATTCAGATGACTTTATTAATCACCGTTTTTTACATAAACTTCCACGCAGACGAAGTCCTGGGCACAGTTAGTAATATAATAAAATAAATATGTTACACAGAAGTAGTAAAATATAAAAGTCGTTTAAAATTGAAGAATATTACATTACTGTTCACTATCTGCATTGTAGTAATGTGTTCTCTCTTATTTATCGCTGTTCTTCACGACACAGCCTACCGGCTGGTAATTCCCACACTTTATACGCCTACTTGAGAATACTTGAGGTGTGTAAATAAAATAAAACCCGGTAATGGCGCCGTTACATTTACTTATTTATGGCTCTGTTCTAAAATTCTTGGAAATTGATATTACATTGTGATGAGCTGACTGTTTGTTTTTTCTTCGCCACGCGGTTTTTCAGTTAATTAATAAAATCCCTTTTATAAGTAGTAAATAGGTACCCTAAATTTTGTTATTATGACATTTTTTTTGGGTTCACAAGAAATAGAAAGAAAGAAGAGACATTTATTTATTGAAGTGAAGACTTCTTTGAGCGCTGAGCAGTTCATAGGATAAATTTATAATTTCGCGTCATGACATGCTCGTAAGTGTGACCGGGCGTATTCTGCCTGCGCGGCTTGCGTCAGACTAGAGACGTGTAGTATGAGGGGCCTGTGTACATATAATATTGATATTATGCAGGGCATTCTGATTTGTTAATAGACTTTATAAAAATGTATATAATTATTGCTCTGAGTGCCAATAGATAACTAGAAGAAGATAAGTAGAAAACTACACTACTATTAATAATTTCAAGAAACCAATTGTAAAACTTAAATATTATCATTCACACTATAATTCATTTAATTCATAAAAAAAATTAATAATAATTTTTTTTATACAAAAATAAATAAACCGCCTTCGATGTGAAAAACTAATAAGGCACCAAAAAGCGAAAAATAACTGAATTATTAAATTAACCAAATTAAATAAAAA
>MU160296.1:0-64789 GCA_015888305.1 Antheraea pernyi | reverse complement strand
CATTCAACCAAGACTGGGCGAACAGCCTCGATCGTAACCACGCCCCAGCTGGGTTGCTCAAGTCGTCGACACCACTCTTCCACCACAAGGAACTGATGAAGTTGAGACCTTAGCGCCGCAGTTTCCCGAGGCGCAAGACATAGCCCCTGCTCCAGCGCCTCTACGCGTCGCGTCTAAGTCAATGCCAACCAACATTCATATCATCTACATACAAAGTTCACTCTCGTGTCCCATGATGTATACCTGTATAGTATACCTACATATTTTATTACCTGCAACAAATTTGAAATGTACATAGGTTGGCATCGACTTCAAATATATAATTAGGTTGTGCAAATATCAATATTTTTATTTAATATGGTTAATTTAATAATTCAGTTATTTTTCGTTTTTAGTGCTTTATTAGTTTTTCACATCAAAGGCGGTTTATTTATTTTCGTAAAAAAAAATTATATATCCATTTTTAGTGTCCATAAATATATCTGGTTTCTAATGGGTATAATAAATCGGTTCTAATTTCACGAGAATACGTAGAGACAAAGTGGGTGAAAATCAAATATACGATATTTCACCCCCCTTAGGGGTTTTTTTATCGTAGCACGGCAAAATGACTGCACTGGGCCTGATGGTAAGCAGAGTACAATCCAAAAACAATGGCGACCATCGAGTGACACACTATCCATCGCTGTTCGCCACTGTCATGCCGGCCTGCAAAAATATTTGAATATTATATTTTCTTCAAATTTATATGGGACCACCTCTGAACATAACCAATTCAAATACAAAAATAATCATTAACATACATTAAAAAAAATACAACCAACCGAACGTAGTAACGTCCTCCTTTTTCGAAGTCGGTTAAAAAACAAAACATCATTCTTCCATTGTTTTGTGTTTTGACTTCTATCGGCATTCAAAGCATATTTTAAAATATTTCTCACATACCAACTGTGTATATGTTTGAGTGAGTCCCTGGATAGTTGGGATTCACAATTTGAAACAGTAGGTATCGCTGCAATCGGGTTTTGAGATGTATTTAGATTTTTCGCGTTTAAAAGTACAATCGAAACCGGTAATAACCGATTTGGTGCAGACGAAGTCGCACGGGTCAGCTAGTTGTAAATATTGTTATTAATTATAAGTGACATCTCACCAAAGATTAATGTACATAAATTATCTTTTTCGTTCATCTCCGAAACAGTGTATTTAACTGTTTAAATACTATTTCATTTATACTTGGACCAATCTTTACTTGATTTAACAATTTTTTCATAGTTTTTGCATTAGGTGAAGTAAAATATTTTGATAAGAGAGAGTAACATTAAGAAATTTTCTTGTACAGTGTCAATGAAAGTATCTTTTCATCTAAAGAAAGTTTCTAGCTTTTAGATTTTTTGGATGATTGAGTGTAATATATCTTAGCGAACGTTCTACCTGAATTAGTCATCTTTTTTTAAACTTATAGTAGTGCAATCTCGTTTAATTATTTCATGGCACTAAAAAGTCGTGCTTTTATGTTTTTCTCTTTTCTTCCAAAGTTTTTGAATTGAGGAAAGTAAAATATTTTTGTAAGAGACAATATCATTTAGGTCTTTTCTTGTACAACGCTAATGAAAGTATTTTTTCATTTAAAAAAATCACCGGGCTTGGTTTTTATCTGCTTAGTTTATAATTGTGGTTTTTTAACGTTTTAGATTAGACTATATCATATATATCTGGACCAATCTTTACTTGCTTTTATGTATTAAATTCTAATGTCTTTAATGAGACCGTTAAAAGTGCTCATATCAATTGTACTCTAATCACATACTGTATACAGAAGAATAAGACCATTCTGTTATAAATTTGTAATAATATCCGTGATCATTTTTTAAAAACTAAAATCTAATCCTGTTAAGTCTAGTCAAAATCGGTTTAATAGTTTTGAAGATTGAGATAAAAAAATTAAACCGAGTTCGATTTGAAAAACCAACAAAGCACTAAAAAGCGAAAAATAACTAAATTATTAAATTAACCAAATTAAATAAAACATATCGATATTTGCGCTATCTAAGAATATATTTAAAGTCGATGCCAACTTAAATTCATATCATCTACGAACAAAGTTTAGGTCCACTCTCGTGTCCCGCGATGTATATCTGTTTGGTATCGATGTATACGAGGATGTTTTTACCTGCAATAAATTTGGCATCGACTTCAAATATATTATTACGTAGCGCAAATATCAATATGTTTTATTTAATTTGGTTAATTTAATAATTTAGTTAATAATCATTTCAAAATTTGTACCTTTCGCCTTATTCAGGGTTTGAAAAAAAACGACACTAACAATAGAAAAAAGGTATTTAATATATTGAAAGTTTTAATACAAAGAAATATAAACAACAAATACAAAGAAACAAAATGTTGATTATAGCTAACTTCAAGGTTCGTGACGGTGTGCGCGCGCATCGTAAAAATTTACTTTCATCATTTTCCCTAACGTGCCAAAAGAAGTATAACTTCAATAAAGTACACAGATCTACTAAGAAAATTTAAATATATTGATTTAAGTAATGCCTCAGTACAGATAACTTGACACGGTGTCTAATTGCACATACCATCGGATCAATTACTAACCCTGGACCATCAATTCACGTAGGCAGCTATTAGTGAGATGACTTTAAGATAATATACATCGAGTGACCGAGAGAGCTTTTGATCAAATCGAAACAAATAATACGCAGTACAAATCGAAGAGTAATTTATGTAATCCATTAGGCAGCAATATATACTAAAGATCTAGGTCGTTTGGTATGTTGTAATGGATTCGAAATGGTGTGACAGTTAACTTGTCGTCCCATACTACACATACATTCTCACTAATATTATAAATTGTCCTACTTTCTACATTTACGAGACCGATTTTGAAAATTCTTTTACTAATATAATGCCACGTTATTTGTGATTGTCATTGGCTACATATCATCACGCTAGGACCATTGGGAGCGGAGCAACAATGAAAAATGTCTTAAAATCGGGGTATTTTTTCCTTTTGAGAGCTTCCGCGTTGTCACGAGCACAAAAATAGGGTACATTTAATCCAGACAAAAGTTTACTGTTCACGGGGGATAGATAAATGTACATTAACGTGAAGGAAGCATCGGACAAATGTTAGTAGTTTTTGTTAAAATACACATAAATTTATCTTCGTGTTGTTTATTATTTCAAAACCTTATGGTTGTTTTACCGAATAATGGTATCGTATTTTTTTTAGAGATAAAAATAAGTGTTTCAGAAGTTTTTTTTTTATATTATAGGAGGCAAACGAACAGACGGGTCACCTGATGGTAAGTGATCACCGCCGTCCATAGACACCAGCAACACCAAGGGAATCGCAAGTGCGTTGGCAGCCTGTGTTTGGGGACAGGGAAGAGTGGGGAATGGGGAAGGAGGGACGAGGAGATGGGCCTCCGGCGCTCTCACTGACCGAACGAAACACAACAATGCAAGCACTATTATTTCATATCGGTTTTCTATTAGAGGGTGGCACTACCCTGGACGAGCCCATTTAGTACTTTTTGCGTAACGCGCCTACAACTGTAGACCTACATAATTGAACATATTAATGCAATCATTTCATCAATTTGCTAAACTCGGAGCAAATAAATTTTTTTTAATACTCCACCGAACATTGGTTTCTGTAAAGCGTTCACCTGTTACCGTGGAGGTATCCACCGGCCCGGCTGCATGCCTTGACACGATGCCGATATATGTGAACGTGCCCAGCGTGCGATCCACAGGATCTTGATTGCATTTATTATAGTGTGACGTGGGATATCATTTTGAGTAGCAATCGATCTTAACGACGACAGAATTAGGTTGATATAAATTATAACATTAGTAGAAGGGGAGACGAAATTCTAATGAATTGGGATACTATCATATAGTAAACAACAAACTATCAGTGGTATGAGGCATACACCGTTGGTTCCACTCACGAATAAGATCCAAAGAACCGTTTCACTTCCCATGAAAAAAGACGCAGAGATCAACGGAGTACAGTCTTGTATTTTAAAACTTATAAAGGTAGTATGAAAGCAACAGCGTATTAAAGTGCAAAGTTGTAATGTGTAGTGTAATACCAACATTCCGCTGAGCACGAGCACAATTTATTATGTTGGCTGCAGCGCAATGAACGTAATTTGTGAGTGCCGATTGGAGGTAAGGTATTGTTATATACAAGTGTATGAAACAGGTAAAATATAACATAGTCCTGAGGAATGTTTATATGTAAAATAATATCATGGAAAAAAAATTTTTGATGTTAATTATAGTTACCTTTCTTTAATTTTAAGTTATTGACGAGTGAAAGGGATTATACATTATTTATTTGATCCAGAAATAATTATTGTACCTACTAAATATATGCTCGAAAGGTCCTCCTTGACAGGGTTTGATAATTTTTTTATAGTAGCACGGCAAAATGACTGTACTGTGCCTCATGGTAAGCACAGTACAATACAAAAACAATGGCGACCACCGAGTGACACACTATTCATCGTCGATCGCTGCTGTCATGCCGGCCTGCGAAAAGCTGGATATGGACAGGCTGATCCCGAAACGCGACCCGTAAAAGTGAATCACTATGACGGGCTTTTTCGCCATATACATGGTGGTTGCGACGCACTCAGGCTGTAAAACCCTACCACCCCGGTTTCGCCATTGCCTCGTTCGTTATTCAGCATGGTGCACCACGTGCAGGTGAGGTTGGCTTGGATGTCTCAAGTCTTAGATGTTATTTGACACCCCTTACACCCCTTAGTAGAGACAGAGTCATTAAAAAAAAGAAATAAACAATACAATAATTAAAATAAGATAATTTCGTAGAAATCATGTAATTATGTGATTTTCATTCCCATAATAAGAAAATATGTAGATGATTCTGCCCAAAAAAATATACAAAAATCAGCAATATCAACGTTCTTAGAATTATATCTCAACTGTAAAATGTTCCACAGAAGTGATTTACGAAACTTTAGATTCCAATTTCAGTTTTCGATATGTTCTGTGTTCAATTTATTGTTGACATATCAGTTGTAAATGTAAAAATTATACTATGATATTTGGATACAATTTCAGAATTCACAAATAGGTTAAATAAACAAAATCGTTTTTATGTTTTCTCCGATACATACTTTTAACGTTTTTCGATACTGCTAGAGAGCTATTTTATTCACAGTACAATTGTTTGTCATGTTTCCGGAAAGTATATTTATGGGGAATGCACAACCATGACAGGCCGAACCCAGTCGGAAACGATTTCTACGCAAATACAACAGCAAAAAAAAAGCTGAAAAAAAAAACCCGGCTTACCCCGAACGCTGAAACGGCAATATCGAATTCCTTTTATTATATTTTCATCGTAATTTACTTTTGCAAATATAAAAGCTAAATTATATTCACTGAAATGTTTTGATTAATTGAGATAAGATTATACAAAATTCTTTAGATTTATATTTCTCACTGTATTAAAAGTTAGGGAGCATAGTTCACAATTTGAAGACACATTATTCTATTTCTTTTTATTTATACAAACAGCCCGCGAATTTGTCCTGGTCTAATGGCACTATAAAATTAAATAACAGTAGGTATAATCTAGCGTCACCTAGTGCAAATTTTAGTAGAATAGGTAGCACAAAAACCTTCTTCATAAAAAAAAACATTTGGAGTTGTACTTGATGATGGGGGTCTAACGGTGTTAGAGTACATATACATAGAAAACTATTGCACCCAAAATTGGGAAAAAAAATTGATTGTCTGTAAAGTTGATTTATGGACGATAATTCTACGTGAAAAGGACTCGGACGCGCCGGCCGATGGAATGGAAGAGAGGTAGATACGTCTCAAGCCGAACGCTTAGGCCGATCGCGCCTCTCTATCTCTTGTTCCGCGGTTTCGCTTGCACGGTCGACTTAGGCGGAACGTGACAATGAGTCATGCTTTTTCGTGCGTGCAGCCGGCGTTCATCGATTTATAAGACATTATCAAGTCAAAAAATAATGCCTATGTTATCTTACCTTCTATAGTTGAATGGATTTTAGAAATCGGTTAAATAATTTTAAATTCTATCCATTACAAATGAAAAATCAAATATTCTCTTTTTATAATTATCTATAGTTATACTTTGATAGATGATATAGATTATTACTATGGAATATTAGAATAACCTAGAATATATAAGTTATTCCACCAGTCCGTTGGTACGGTGAAAATCGAGTTTCAAGCGTTCCACACGTTGGGTAGAAATGTCAGCATATTGCCGGTGCCACGTTCCACTTGTATTATAAAGTCCTATTTTGCAATGACATTTTTCGTTCAACAGTACCCAATTGGATTTTTGAAACGTGTAAATTCGATAAAACACGGCCCGGAGGGAATGAGTTCATTTCGGAGTTTTTACACCGTCAATACTATAACGTTGCGATTTTAGGAGATTACTTTTGTGCAGTTGTTTCCGAACATGTTTCTTATATTGAAATACATATTAAAACGTGTTTATATATTACAAGAACATTGTAATTTAATAATAATGTTGTTCCATTGAAATATATATAACCTCAAGCAGTCGTTTGTCACTGGCTATAATTGAAAGCTCTTTAAGCCACTGTCTCCGTCCACACCCTTAGTTACCAATAGGTGTAATTAACTCAAGTGCTAAAATGTATACAGATAGAAAATTTACACTCACAGATAAGATTACAGCTTTTTGTAGATGGTAGAGCTACGCTGAAGCTATTACTGGTTTCAGCGTGAATGGGTCGGCTCGTCCGGGGTAGTACCACCCCTCTCATAGAAAACCGACGTGAAGTAACAGTTCTTGCATTGTTGCGTTTCGTTCGGCCAGTGAGTCCGCCGGAGGACTACCTCCCCTACCCTTCCCTTCTTCCCCCTAATCCCCCAACACAGGCTGGCAACGCACTTGCGCGACTCCCCTGGGGTTGCAAGTCTCTATTAACGGTGGTGATCACTTAACATCAGGTAACCCACCTGTTCGTTTGCCTCCAATGATATAAAAAAGGTCAACATTTTACGTCGGTTGCAAATGCGTGAGTAAATTGCTATAACATAAACAAATTAGTAGTTACGATTTAAGCTTGAAGGTACTTTACTACCGCCATAATAACATACCGAATAGATCATGTTCTGAATATATTTTTGATTCTATTACCACTGAGATATTAAATTATTTTGAATTAAATATAATAATATATTTCATCTCTTTATAATTATGTAAATGTTATGCGATACGGCGGTAATGCTGATATAGTATATCCGTATGTCTGCTGCCAAAAATACCTCTGAACGCGCCTAAATAAGTTTTTATTTCAAAAATTATATCTGTTTTCTATTGTTACCTAGTCTAAAGATACATAATATTATTATTTATAGAGATATATGCTACTAATAAGAGATACTATATTATTATAAAATATTTTTGATTCTATTACCACTGAGATGTTAAATTATTTCGAATTAAATATAATAATATATTTCATATCTTCACAATTATGTAAAAAAACGTCGAGGCGGTCATAAGGATTGCCGACAGAAGTGAAAACCCAAAACAATGGAATAAATGAGTTCTCTTTTGAATTTTCATATTAACTATAGCGTGAATGACAATATTTTAATTTCAGAACTTGTTTATTGAAATTATTTACATTAGTGTGGTTTTCATATATATATTGGCACTAGGAGCAATAATTATATACCTACATTTTTATAAAGTCTATTAATCAATCGAACGTAGGATGAGCTGCAAAATAACAATATTACATGTACACATGCCTCTATACTACGTGTTGCTAGTGTAACGTAAGCCCCGCCCCGCAAGCGCATTACGGCGGTAATGCTGACATAGGCAGCGTTATTACAAAAAAGTTAAATACGTATTGAACCCTGGCTTTAAAAAGGTGTCATATAATGCACCGCGGTCGCTGAATGTTCGCCATCTTGCTCTTTTGTCTCGCTTTGGTTACGTTAGGTTAGACTTGTGAAAAAGGATAACGCGAACTTGCCTCGGGCGAGCGCGGTGTATTTATTAGGAAACTGTTTTAAACCAAGTATTTAATACGTATTTAACCTTTTTGTAATAACACGGAGGATGTCTGTCTGTCTGCTGCCAAAAATACCTCTCAACGCACCTAAATAAGTTTTTATTTCAAAAAATATATCTGTTTTCTTTTGTTACCTAGTCTAAAGATATGTATTATTATTTATGGTGATATATCCTACTAATAAGAGATACTACATTATTACTATAATAAAGCAATTTCTAAGAAATAACTTTCTAAACAGCGGCATTATCATCCAATGACGTAGCACTTAAACGTTAATAACCTGTATGTTTCAATGCAAATGGTCTCAATGATTAATTGTACCACCGGTGTATATTTATAAAAGTTTTTTTCTCTTCCAAAATTACCCTAAATGATAGTCGCATGTTGGGAAAGTGTCGTATCATTGTAGAGGATAATCTATCAAACAGCATGACGCGCAACACAATATTGTAAAATATAAAAATGCGGGGGGTCTCGTGCAACAAGAATTGCCGGAAGGTAATGGCAGCATGTGTCATCAGCGGTAAATGTAACGAGTGAATTCAACAGCAGACACACGTGTGCCTGTCTTGTTGGGCACTACAACGCTGTGCATACGATTTCGCTAGACATGATTTGTATATTAACAATATTTGTTGAAATGCTAGGTTTTTTATCTAGTCATAACTCGGCATAGTCGAAAGAATTTTCTAAAAAGCACAATCTGTGTATTTCTCCAATAGGAGAGTTCTTACAAGACTAACTTAAAAACTAAATACAATATTTCATCGACTGTATAGTTAGGTTAGCTCTGATAGGTCGCGAATTGCATGTATCAGGCAACAGCCCAAGCCGAAGTGTGCCGCACACCCTTGTGTTAGTTGTCAAAATAAAATCGGCTGAGTGCCTTAAGCGCTCGCCTTAGTATTATTATAAGCGCTCGCCTGTTATGGCTGGCCTCAAGTGGTAATATGAAAGTCTTTGATGTCTGTTATACATATCTATAGGTGAGGTGAGTCAGGTGAATTGTATGCCTTTCTATTAATTTATTTATTTAAAATGATGAAAAATAAATGACGTATATACACGAGCGTGAAATGATTTTCTTTCACTGAATAAACAATCCATGAACGCATAGTGGGAGCATGCAAAGTGAATAACCGAGTTGTTTCACTCATTGTGGTCCATTCGCAACCGTGCCTGTGCGCTCGCACCTAATTACTAAATAGCCTAATGGATGGACCGCGCTCGTTAGAGTGGAGTGCCGTTTGAAAGACACTCATAGACGTTAGCAGCTGCATTCATCGCGAATTTATTTGAACTTTATAGGCATGCAGTATTTTTATATCAACGAGCAAAATATGTTGATATTCATCATTTACTTTTCATTAATACATATGTATATGATATGGTGTTTTTTAAATATTTTTTGTTATGTAAATATATAATGTATAAATTCACTACAATTATCATCACTGATAATCATGATCTGTTAGCTGAGATAGGTCGCGAATTGCATGTATCAGGCAACAGCCAAAGCCGAGGTGTGCCGTGCACCCTTGAGTTAGTTGTCAAAATAAAATCGGCTGAGTGCCTTAAGCGCTCGCCTTAGTAGTCCGGTGAAGCTGTTAAGACCTTGCTTGGTCAATAGCGTAGTCAATTCGAAAAAAAGAAAAATCATCACTGAAGCGTGGTGCCTTAGTTCATAGCGTGTTCGGACACAGCGTTGATCGACTTAGGTTCGAATCCTTGCAACGAAGTTGCAACTTAAAAAATAAAAAAAAAATCCGTAAAATACGAATTTCAAATATGATTATTCTTTAGAAGGGCATAACTTGACAAATGAACATTATAGATAAAAAATAACTGTGCATTCACATTCATACCTACTACCAATAGGCTGAATATGAACGAATTTCAGAAATTTTTTTGTTGTCCCCTTCACGTGAAATGCGTTCTCACCTTTCACACTTACGGTAAGCGTCCTATGATATTTTGGGTCTTAATTTACAATTACTATTTAAATATGTACTTTAATGGTAATATAAAAATATATAACTATATAAAATTATAATTGGAAAAGCCATGCTTCGAAACAAAGGCACTACCTACGACTCTTTTGTTTGCTTTGAAACCGCTAAACAAACTCCTATTTAATTAGTAAACTACGCAGTAAACTTTATAATTAAAATGATGAGTATCTTTATCAAAATATTATAGAAGTGAATCTCTGTGCCGTTAATAACTATTTTAGTTGTGGCTTTCTTTATTGGCTTTGTGGCTTTAGTGGCTTTTATACCTCCAAAGTTGATTTCAATAGCTCCGTCAATTTTTCTCTATATTAAAATAACGGTTTTAGAACGGTTGTATTATTCTGAGATAATCAAGAGATATATGAAGCTAATATAACATAAAATATGTAATGGACTATATAGCTTACAGTTAAATTTTAAACTGCAGCGTCACCATAGTAATATTTCAATACAAGATGCATTTTTTTTTCTGGATAGCAATCTTTCAAAAAAAATAAAGATAATAAGTTCCGTAAAATACGAATTTCAAATATGATTATTCTTTAGAAGGCCATAACTTGACAAATGAATATGATAGATAAAAAATAACTGTGCATTCACATTCATACCTACTACCAATAGGCTGAATATGAACGAATTTCCGAAATTTTTTCGTTGTCCCCTTCACGTGAAATGTCTTCTCACCTTTCACACTTAGGGTAAGCGTCCTATGATATTTTGGGTGTTAATTTAAAATTACTATTTGAATATGTACTTTAATAGTAATATAAAAATATATAACTATTTAAAATTATAATTGGAAAAGCCATGCTTCGAAACAAAGGCACTACCTACGACTCTTTTGTTTGCTTTGAAACCGCTAAACAAACTCCTATTTAATTAGTAAACTACGCAGTAAACTTTATAATTAAAATGATGAGTATCTTTATCAAAATATTATAGAAGTGAATCTCTGTGCCGTTAATAACTATTTTAGTTGTGGCTTTCTTTATTGGCTTTGTGGCTTTAGTGGCTTTTATACCTCCAAAGTTGATTTCAATAGCTCCGTCAATTTTTCTCTATATTAAAATAACGGTTTTAGAACGGTTGTATTATTCTGAGATAATCAAGAGATATATGAAGCTAATATAACATAAAATATGTAATGGACTATATAGCTTACAGTTCAATTTTGAACTGCAACGTCATCATAGTAATATTTATGAGGTGCATTCTTTATTTTTATTTTATTTCTGGAATTCAAACTTCCAATTTATTATTGCCATTGTCGACTATGTAATAAATATTACATATGTCTTGTGATAATTTCAGACAAGACAAGATGGTGGCTCCTTTGTCAGAACTTCCCAGGTAGTTTTTGTGACATCTCAGAATTTATGTTCCATGGTATTATTTCCCATTCACTTGTGTACAATAGCCAAACTATATCATGTAAAATACCACCAATACTACAAAACATAGAATCAACTAACACAAGGTTATGAATAAAATATAAAAGCCATTACACGAGAAACTAACGTCCCGCCAAAACCTCCAATCGCAATCTTATCCCGTGCATAAGAATAATAATTCAGTATACTCTCGACCGACATACATTGCACGCGTTGGAAATGACTATTATTTTAACTCAAATGATATTGTACACAGATGTATCCTCTAAAAACCATTTCGAGAAGAAACCTGTCTCGCAATCACATAACGCTTTCAACGCCCTGAAAATTTTAAAATATACTATCGACCTGTGACAATTTAACAGTTGCTATATCAGAACAGAGGTTAATTGGAGTTTCTCATGTTGTTTCATTTAGAACTAGCTGCCGCTCGGGGTTTTTCACGTGTATATTAACGAAGAAAAGAGGACCAAATGTTTTCTCTGAAATAGGACGATGTAATGAAATAAAATGGCAACTGAACAACTAAACGTTAATCTGTTAATTCAATCAATATTTTGGAAAATCACTTTTTTCTCCTGTCTAACTCACTTGTTCACGTTTTTATATTGAATTTTTTTAACTTTTTCTTATTTTTTTTAAACATTTTCTGCCATACATACTTTTTCTTGACAATTGTAAATACCAGAAAAAATAATTAATTAAATAGGTGTGTACCCGTTCCAAAGTTTCGGGCTTACATACATCCAGCAATTGATTTTTATTTCTATGTATCAAATAATACTCTTTCATTTTTCAAGGTCGATCTGTGTTACTGTTGCGAGATCAGGAGATTTTTCCCTAAATTGGTAGGTTTTAAGACTTCCACGAGAAATTTAGGGGGAAAATATGTTTATGTACAAATTTCATGGAATTTCGCATAGGCAGGCTATTGGATTTAGGATTGTATTGTTCTTGCTTTCTGTTCACATATTGTACTAAATTTTAAAACGGGATAATAATACTGTTATGTCGAGATGTGTGAAATCAAAGAAAGTTATAAACGCACCGCTCGTTTAATGACAAGTTTGTCTTATCTAAATAAATACATAACATAGGTACATATGCATATATAACAAATATGAGTATGTTGGCTAAAGCCTCAAGTTACAAAATTTTCGACTTATATACATTTTATGCTTTAGTCCAATGTGCCTATTTTACGCCAGCAGAATACCCGATGCTTCCGCACTCAAAATTTCCATACGTTCCTCCACTCTAGTTTAATAAGTTAATATATCTATAGGATATTCTCTATTAGAATTAAGGGAAATTGGCACTTACATCTATTTATGTTATAATCTTCAAACTGGTGTTCTAAGTTATTATTGTTATACTTACTTATTATTACTTATATTTTGAAATTCATTTCACCAAAGTTTTTTTTTTCGAACCGACTACGCTATTGGCCAAGCAAGGTCTTAACAGCTAAACCGGACTACTAAGGCGAGCGCTTAAGGCACTCAGCCGATTTTATTTTGACAACTAGCTCAAGGGTGCGCGGCACACCTCGGCTTTGGCTGTTGCCTGATACATGCAATTCGCGACCTATCTGAGCTAACCTAAGCTAAACTAACTATTCATACATATATGAGTTGTTGAAACATATATGTGTACCAAGCATACATAAATCAACAACTCTTATATATATTTCGTATCGGATAATATTCTAAACTATTTCAGTTTGATAAGGGAAAAAAGATAAATCCCTTCCACTTGCATGTGTAAGCGTGTATGCGTGCACGTGTGTGGAGGTGATATGAGTAATTCGAAAGTTAAAATTGACATACCAGTATATGAGTTAATACACATCATGAGAAAAGAAGATATATTGAACCCTACTAAATAATTTTTTTTTTTTAAATGTTATTAGAATAATATTCTTGATATCGAAACAAAAGGATACTAAAATAACAACGAAACGTACACGAAGTAAAACTGTCCGCTACTGAACATCAAATCTCGATCAAGGAAAGCGGGTCGCAGTTGATTTGAATTCGATGTGCGTACCGCATCTGTATCAAGTCGAATATGAACCGTATCACATATATACGCATTTTATACAATTATTATTTATGAATTATCCTGAAAAAGGCGTATCGAATACATATCATAACTTTCTCTTGAATTAAACTTATTTATAAGGTGTATTTCAGTATAATGAGCCTAATTTTGAAGTTATACTTTATTTGGCATCGTCATGAAAAACCGACACCCTAAAGTTAGCTTATAGTCTTGAAGTTTGATTTCACTGATAATTAATGTTGGTAAACAATTGTAATCTATACTAATATATAAAGTTACGATGCGCGCGCACACCGTCATTAAAAACCGACACCCTGAAGTTAGCTATAGTCTTGAAGTTTGATTTCACTGATAATGAATGTTGGTAAATAATTAATTATTATTGTTTTATAAGGTTAGTGTGGCGGTAAAAACGAATGTAATATATTCATATAAGTAACGGTCGGAATCGAGAATTATATTTTTCCAGGGGTATCTACCTCCAGCCAATTTTAAATATACAGTCCACTGCCTAGGTACCCCAATCAGTGTGGGTGTGGCGATTGCCACCCCAGTCCTAATTGATTTGAATATTACTGAGGTATTCTATAGAATAACTGATTTCTGCACTTTAGCGGTAACATATACACTGTCAAAATACCATTACCATGAATCACATCAAAAAATCACTATATTTCATTTTAATCATCCTACAGAATTTTGTGCACATTTTCTCACAGTAAATCGTATTTATATATGAAACTATATTTGAAATTGCAGCAATAAATATGCCTTGTCATGCTTTTTTATACTTTGTCTATATTATTATATTTTGTCTGTTTGTTTATTTGTTCTGGGTAATCTCCAAAACGGTTGGACCTATTTTAACGGGAATTTTACTTTTTACTGCCAGATAGCCGAAATTATAGCGGTTGACATATTCTATTTTATTTATCCGCGGCTTCGTCCTCATGGCTATTTCCAAAATGGTTGGACCGACTTTCACGGGGTATTCACTGGTAGATAGCAGACATCATAAAAAGTAATTTAGGTTTTTTATTCGCCTTCGGCCGCAATGGAATATCCGTAATGCTTGGACTGATTTTCACGGGACTTTCACTGGCAGATAACTCGCCCTATAAGAAGTAACAGACTATTTTATTTTGTTACTCAAGACTTTGTCCACAATATCCTTCTATCTCCTAACTGGTTGGACCGACTTTTGACTTTTGACATTGTATGTGCACATGTTGGAAACCTGGCGCTCTCACCATCGGCAATGGCGGCGGAGAAGACAGTATATCAGATAAATGACTGCTTTATCCCGATTATAAAGAAAATCCTTTCGGCATACATTTTTCCAGGGGTCTACCTCCAGCCAATTTTAAATATACAGTCCACTGCCTAGGTACCCCAATCAGTGTGGGTGTGGCGTTTGCCACCCCAGTCCTAATTGATTTGAATATTACTAAGGTATTCTATAGAATAACTGATTTCTGCAATTTAGCGGTAACATATATACTGTCAAAATACCATTAATTTCACGTATATTTCATTTTAATCATCCTATAGAATTTTGTGCACGTTTTCTCACAGTAAATCGTATTTATATATGAAACTATATTTGAAATTGCAGCAATAAATATGCCTTGTCATGCATAGCTATATATTACACATGTCAATGATCTAATAATTATAGAAGTTCAAAAGATTGCGAAGACAGCGACACAAAAGGCTTTGTTTCACTCAAACATTGCTTAGTTAGTACCCTCACTAAGTCTCAGTGAATTGTTGTATAAACACAAACGGAGTGTTCTTCAAACTCGATAGAACTCAACTCAAGACATTATTGCTTTCGAAGGACTCTCCATTCATTATCTTCCACCAAACTTCGGACTTTAATAGCAATTTCTTAGTATTTCGTACACAAAAGCTGGAACAGACATGATAAAATGTTTATTATAAAGTAAGTATTATAAGCACCTTATAATAACCTTTTTGGATAAAAAAAATAATAACTGAAATAATTTAGACAAGCTATTTATATTATAATGTGATCTTAGTTAGAACAAATATAAAACAATAAACACAGTTCTCGCTCAATATTTTTGGCCGCTCTGATTTAATGCAAAACAAATATAAAATATTGTTACAGTAAGCTAAAATTAATATTATTTATACTTAAGTTGTGTCTATGTTATACATAAAATATAATACGCATTTATATCTATACTTCAGTTCTGCTCAGCTATATTCAGAACGGTCAACAAGTTTGGCGAGGCTTGTAAGTAAACTAGAAAAAAAAAAACTAAAAATTGTAAAATAATATTTTTCATAACACTTTGTCTTAATTAAAAAAAAATTAAGATACAATTATAACATACACATATTACCTTTTATATATGTATATATATATATTTGAAGTATCTGTAGTTTCTAAAAGAATCGTGGCCATACAAACCTATATATATACAAAACATACGGGCCGAATACAGAACCTCCTTTTTTGAAGTCGGTTAAAAGCAAATGTTATATTCAAGTGAGTTTTATTATAACAGAGGCATTCTCACAATATACGCATTTTGTAATTATTCTCTATAAATATAAAATGAAAATACAGTTTCTTTAAGCTTCAATTAATCAATGAATAGTTACTGAATCGACATTAGATTCTGAACTATTCGGTGCGGAATTAATAATAAATGGTACTAGGCTACTTATTTTACTAGAAAAAAAAAAACTAAAAATTGTAAAATAATATTTTTCATAACACTTTGTCTTAATTAAAAAAAAATTAAGATACAATTATAACATACACATATTACCTTTTATATATGTATATATATATATTTGAAGTATCTGTAGTTTCTAAAAGAATCGTGGCCATACAAACCTATATATATATAAAACATACGGGCCGAATACAGAACCTCCTTTTTTGAAGTCGGTTAAAAACAAATGTTATATTCAAGTGTGTTTTATTATAACAGAGGCATTGTCACAACATACGCGTTTTGTAATTATTGTCTATAAATATAAAATGGAAATACAGTTTCTTTAAGATTCAATTAATTAATTAATAACTACTGAATCAACTTAGACTCTGAACTATTCGGTGCGGAATTAATAATAAATGGTTCTAGGCTACTTATTTTTTAGATTCGAATGACTCGTTGCCAGTTTTTTAAATACCTAAAGACAGCAGAAATTAGCTAGTCCTGTCTATATTTCCTGAGTGTAGATATTTCTATATAGAGATAGGAACTCATTTTATAAATAAACCAAGTGTTCCGATATATCTAAAGGTATCGCGAGAAACGGTAAACTTGCAAGAAGCAAACCTCCCGGGAGCAAAACAACATTCGCAAATTCAGAAAAAAGTAAATAACTCTGAAGTTTTTCAAGTCATAACTTGTTGGTTAAAGGTTCTTATAGAAAGAAACAAGAACAAAGTAATAAGGTGCTACTCTTTATAAGTGCTTAGTAAAAAAACACAACTTTACTACTCTGGAGCAATTTTATAAAACAATTGGTGAAACATGTAAACAGTACAATTATTATTATTATATTGTTATTACATTGTCGTAGTGGTCTGTCTAATTGACTGGTGGACATGAAGTAGTTATTTTGGGATAACGCTAACACGCGGCGAAGAACTCCGCTCTTATTGGTCTTAGATAAAATATATAGCCTATAGCCTTCCTCGATAAATAAGCTATCTAACACTGAAAGAATATTTCAAATCGGACCAGTAGTTCTTGAGATTAGCGCGGTCAATCAAACACCAAATAATATACTGTAACATTTATTATGTAGTCTATAAGATTTTATTGTGTTATATGGTGACCTCGTAGATTATTAGTTATACAAAGTTATACGTAATATTGCAATAATGATTCCACAACAACATATTGATAGTCAAAATATCATAAGTTAAACAATATCCATAAAAATCCCCCGCCAGGGAAATGACGTCGTTTATTACACTCAGTTGCCACGAATACGGCACTCAGTGGCGCAAAAATGAAGTCTCTACAAAGTTCAGCGCATCTCGACGGACCGCGAACTACAAACTTTTACTATAGATACGACGACCATTGCTACTGGAGTGCGGGAATGGACGGGGGATTTCTATCTTTTTTTATTTTTTAAATGAACATATAAAAAGAGACCATGGAAATTCGGGTTCTGTTTATTATTTTAAATGTTGATTAATCATTTTTAATGTATTCTAAAAAAAAATAAAAAAATGGTTTTTTATGTGATAACGTCATAAGAAAACATTGATGGAAAATTGAATGCTTTTATGAATTGAATTATTATCACTGAGTTATCATTATTTTGTATAATACAAAGAAGAAGTTAAATCGAACATTAAATTTTTTTCTATACATTAACATTTATTTGCATTCGTTAATTCAATTTCTTTAACTTAAATTATATAGGTTAATTACATGCGTCTCAAGCCGAACGCTTAGACCGATCGCGCCTCCCTATCGCTTGTTCCACGCTCTCACTTGCACGCTCGGCGTAAGTGGAACGTGGCAATGAGTCATGCTTTGCAGTGTGTGCAGCTGGCGTTCATCGATTTATAAGACATTATCACGTCAATAAATGAAAAAGCCTTCAGTGTAAATCTGAATTTGTAGTCCGATGAAGCTGTTAAGACCTAGCTAGGTCAATAGCGTAGTCAATTTGAGGAAAAGAAAGTAAATCTGAAAAATTGAAGACGGAGCAAAAACAAAGTTCTTACTTAACAGAATATCAGCTCTTTACTGCCATCACCGATTCTATGGCGATTAAAGACAACAATCAAAAGATTACCAATCTATGTGAATTCAACTATTCACGTAATTAACTAAATTACCTATAACTTACACTTTTTTTTATTGTAGCACGGCAAAGTGACTGCACTATGCCTGATGGTAAGCACAGTACAATCCAAAAACAACGGCGACCACCATGATATACGCCCTCCTCCGGCGGTCGTCGTTGTCATGTCGGCCTGCGTAAATGTCTCTTCACGTTATAAGTAATTAATCATTATTTCCAATTTATTGTATCACAAAACTTTCAAATCGAGCACGTAAACAAAGAAAGTCTTCAGAATATAATCTTAAACTTTAAAAAGCAAAGATTTTCTCTATATATGTCACTAAGTATATGTTATATGCCAATTCTTAAAGGGAAGCCCATGGGAATCGGCTTTGAACTCTTCACGACTGTTATTATATTCAGTAAATAGAGTATTATATTACGAGCACATATATTTGTAATCAAATTGGTCTCGCTGCAACATGGAGCTGTGCGGTTCATTACCGCGCTAAGCTTATATTAATAATCGTGAACACAACACGCCACCCTCGGTTTATAAATGAGAAACTAAATACACAGGCGGCTAAGATTAGGGAGCCGCCAGTAAATGAGTTTATGGCGTGACACTGGTTTGCTGTATCATTAGTAACTGAAATGTCACGCTTTAATGTTAAAATGTTTGTAAAAGTTACACTTATAGCGGTTAAACTTTGTTATTATGATACGTTCCAATCTTTATTTTTGTGTTCATGTCAAATTTCTATCGCAGAATTAGGAGATACCCGAACGCAATGGGTGATACCAGGGAAATAAACTTATAACATATGTGAATAATTTTTTTTACAAAAAGAAATAAACCGCCTTTGATGTAAAAAAAACTAATAAGACACTAAAAAGCGAAAAATAACCGAATTATTAAATTAACCAAATTGAATAAAAAATATCGATTTTCGCGCTACCTAATAATATATTTGAAGTCGTTGCAAATATCATCTACATAGAGACGACGACAGAGTGAACCGATTTTAATGAACCCAAGACTAATCTAATCGCTACTCGACGTTATGCTTTATGATTTTCCTGGTTTTATTGTGATCTTATTTTTTTTTATGTCATAAGTGGCAAACGAACAGCTGGGTCACCGGCTGCTAAGTGATCACCACCGTCCATGGACACTAACAACACCAGAGGAGTCGCAAGTGCGTTGCCACCCTTTGAGGGGAAAGGATTAAGGGAAGGGAGAGGAAGAGGAGGAAAGGGGAGGAGAGGTGGGCCTCCGGCGCTCTCACTGACCGAACGAAACGCAACAATGGCAAGCACTGTTACTTCACGTCGGTTTTCTATAAGAGGGTGGTACTACCCCCGACGAGACGACCCATTCATGCTGAAACTACTACCACCCTTTCACAGAACACCGACGTCAAGTAATAGTGCTTGCGTTGTTGGGTTTCGTTCGGTCAGTGAGAGCGCCGGGGGCCCACCTCCGCTTCCCTCCCTCCCCCACCCCTGCCCCCAAACTCAGGCTGGCAATACACTTGCAACTTCCCTGGTGTTGCTAATGTCTATGGACGATGGTGATCACTTAACATGAGGTGACCCACCTGTTCGTTTGCCTCCTATGACATAAAAAAGTAATAAGTTATTAATCATATATCATTACATTCGTTAGATTTACATTCTTATTGTATGTATGATAACTGTTTAGTTTAATTTAATAAAAAATATAAAAAAAAAAAAAAATAAAAAAAAAAAAAAGAATTTGTGGAAAACTAGAACGCTTTCTAGTGCGTCATGCGTCATGTTCGTTTCGATGATTTCTACAGCGACTAGTTCCTACTTTATTATTTTTAATATATCAATATTGTAAAAAAATATTATGTAACCTATTTAAAAAAAAACGGTTGTCCTTCATGTATCAATTCCCATTTTGAATAACGTACTATTATATTATATAATTACGCATACTATTAATGTTAGGTTACACGCAATTCAATCTTTGGGTATATTCGCTTCTTTCTACGTTAAACAATATTTATGATCCCAGAACTAATATAACCATTCTAATAATATATAACATGCAACAGGTAATATGTAATATATTACCACGTAGTTTCACTCACTGACAATTGAAATCTTATGGTAACTTTCAATATCTCCATCGTATGCTTGAGTAAGTAAGCTATTAAAACCCGTCAACCTAAACTAAAGTAATTATTGTTTTATCTCGAATTGTATCATATTTTAAAGGTAAGTGAAACCTTTAAAATTGAGATTTATATATACTCTTGTATATCAAAATGTTTAAAAATAAAAGGAAAAATTGTTACAGATGATTCTTATTTTACTACAGAATCAAAGTAAATTTTAAAACCGAAAAATACTTTTAGAAGTGTTGTAACTTGTAAGGGAAATTGTTTAAGAGAAAAGGGAAATTAATCTTTCTCTTAATTAGTAAAGTTGGTTAGACGTTGCGACGGGAAATTCAAGGCCAATAAATCAAGGTGTTACTTTAGTTCCAAACGATTTTAAGACGGACTGTTCTTTACCCCAATATTCGAGGACACCCTTATTTATGTTCAACATGCTGGCATACAAAAGGTATTCAGTAATATCAAAAGAGTTTAGAAAGTCTTCGCATATATACATAGAGGGCTTTGTTAGCATTTCAACAGAATATCCCTTTAAGTCTAATGTAGCCTGTTATGGCTATAGATTAAGTATTGAAAAGAACTGGCTCATAACGCACTCATTGCAGGCATACATTTATTGTTACACTAGCTGTTACCCGCGGCTCAGCACGCGCTTTTTAAAAATGTATTAAAGAATTGTAAAATTGTGAGTGGATGTGTACATTACAGAAACACTTTTTCAAAAACATTTGTAATTAGGATACGAATGCCATCTACTGTAACATGTAACGTGTACATTAGATATATGAATACCAATAGTATATCGAATGGGATGGGATTTATCATCAGCAACATACCTGGAACTTCAATCTACTATATACCACGCTCAGTGCTCACTAACACTATATAAGAAAGTAATGAAAATTATAAGTTATACATTTGGAGATTACCCGCAACAAACAAACAATCAGAGAAAATATACTAATATAAAAATATAGACAAGGTATAAAGAAAATTTTTTTTTAGTCATTTGTAGCCATATCCATTCATTAAAAAGTTGTTATTTTAATTGTACATACACAAACTTTATTTTTATAATACGTACTAGAGAACAAATAAAAAATTAGAAATAAAAATAGTTCAAACTTTATGCATAGGAAAACAAAATAAACTTCGAAAATGTTTGCGATAGAAACTTACCACGTTACCATGGCAACGTATAAAATACTAACGCTTTTGTTTTATGATTATGAAGATTAAGAAGATAATAATGATGGATAAAATAATATACGACATACTATATAGAATATTTGGCGCTTATGCCTTTATTGTAACTTGTACATGGAAGAAAATTGATTAAAGTATATATAAGAAATACCTATATTGACAACTTCAGAATTGGCAGTATGGATTAATTCCTTCGCCTGTCCTATTTAACGAATATTATTACTGCTTCAAACGAAATCTCTCAAAAGGAAAAAAGTGCCCGATTTTGAAACATTCTTCATTGGTGCTCTGCTTCTATTGGTCTTAGCGTGATGATATATAGGCTATAGCCTTCCTCGATAAATGAGCTATTTAAAACCGAAAGATTTTCTCAAATCGGAATGGTAGTTCCTGAGATCCTAGCGTTCAACCAAACAAACAAACAAACTCTTCAGCTTTATATATTAGTATAGATATAGATAAGGGGGGTTGTAACTAGCAAAGCGATCATTAGACAATGTTTTATTACCGCGTGTTACACAATACGTATTATAGTCGGTCAGTCAGTCAGTCAGTGAGCCAATTATGTAGACACTGTGACTATTTATCCAGGCAGACCTTCCCCTTACAATAACTGCGACATAGAAGTGCGTGCAGAACAACAACATCTTTTCCTTTTATGTGACACACTGTGGAAGTCAAGGCAATTACTATTTACTCAAATTTCCCCAAAATAATATAGCAACACAAAAATAGTTACAACTATAAAATTATCATTATTTGAGTAATACCTCAATTCTATGTAATCGTTCTTATCTATGTAAAGAATTGATGTATCTAATATCGCGGCGCTAGTGTTCATGTTCCGGTGTCGTTACAGTATCGGTTCTCGGGAGTATAAAAACTGTACTGGACGTAGTCAATAATACATGTTATAATATCAGCATGACATTTTCAACTAGCGAAAACTCAGGCTAATTGTAACCGATGCTAAGGCTAATTAATCTGTGTCGAATGAGGCAGTGTATGAACAACTGAGTACGCTATCATAGAACCAAGATTGCCGATGAATAAAGTGAAGTAAATAAAAATTAAATTTCATACTTTGCTTTTTTATAGTTGATTAACATGCAGTGTATATTTGAGATCATATCAAAGATGTCCAAAATATGAAGTTTTAGGTTTCTTGGAATATTTTTAAACGTATTTATAAAATAAAATTAATAGAAACAATATAGAACTAAGAGTTTTAGGGAGCTAACAAAACATAATGATTGTCCTTTGTCATATACTTATATTGATAGGAATAGGGTGTCTATTATCCTCATATAATTTGCAGAATGCAACTCCTGAATGAAATATTGCTGTACGTAGAGATAAGTATGTATAAAGATAGTATAAGTGGTTTTCATATTTGTGTTTAAATTCTAATATCTAAGAAGACCTTTATTATATTAAAATACGAGTTTACTATAATAACAAAGTTAGCAGATGCGTAGAAGTCACCAACATTTTTATACCCACTATTTATGACTGTTGCTATTAAGTACAAAAAATCAGGGATCACCGAGAAACGATGATACTATGATACATATTACAGTAGGCATGTAGATTTTACATATGTTTTTGAAACAGCTCATATGAATAAATAGCTACAACGCACAAATAGAATGAATTAAGGCGATATACGATGTCTATATTTAAATATGCACTTACATGGTGATCACGATTGATAACCTACCAGATACTAAGCCTATAAAGGGAATTGATTGTCAAGTACAGCTAAGAAAATCAATATGTATTTGGAAACAGAACTTCAAATAAAGTGGAGTCGGTAGTTAGACAAGTAATATACATGGTGTGGCATTATTTTTGGATACTGTTATTTTTGGAAATGAAATGGAAGTACTAATATCAACCCTCGAATTTGCACGGCTTGATTACAATATATTAAGGGAATAATAATATCGAAATATACTTTATTCTATTTAGGTCCCGAGAAGGCGCTTATGAATGTCAAAGCTGTCATCGAGAAGAACCGGCAAGAAACTCGATCTGGATTATCTTTTTATATTATATATTTTTACAGTAACATAAATATTTACATTTGTTATTAGTGGATGCACAGAGAGGGGCGTTTTCCAGACGTCACAATCGTTCACATATTGATCCACCCTATAATAGCCTTTAGATATTAAAACCCGTTTGACATGGTTTTTGAACTCACTATCCGGCAAATTGGTAATGTGTTTTGGGACTTTGTTATAAAACCTAACACTATTACCTAAAACACTGTTTTTGGATTTAGTGAGTCTGAAGCATGGAATGGCCAATTTGTTGCTGTTTTTAGTATTTAAATTATTCTGGTCTTTTACCAGATCCATCATATCTAAGTTTTTGTGGACATACATTAAATTATCAAGAATATATTGGGAGGGCAGAGTTAAGATGCCGAATTCCTGAAGCTTAGTCTTTAATGATTTAACTTCTCGTTTTTGTATAGCCTATATCACTCGAGGAGTACATATTAGTTTAAGAATTTCCAGAATAGTTCGAATACTTCCCAATGAACTGGATCTTTGCTTGATGGAAAACATTATGCTGAAATTATAGTATGGTGGTAAGACTTTCTATAAACCGGCCGCGCTAGGCACCACCGTGAAGTACCGAAATTCTGTCAACAAGCACCTTTAGGTGGTGTGTTCCAGCAACCGCATTTCGGGGCCAATCCTAATACTAAGTTTACTATCTTATACCGCATTGCCATTTAACATCCGGTTGTGGTCTTAAAACATAAAGAAATGGAATTGGTACTAAACCTCCTTTCTTAAAATACACTGAAATAGAACACAAATGTTAATAATATGCACTAGAAGCATAAATAAATATGGCTAAAACAATTCCAATGATAGTCATTTTACGCTTTTTTGAGGAACCAGTTACGTTTATTTGCAACAAATTCCTAATATTTCGAAAAATATAACCAAAACGTTTCAGCCCTTGATCCCTTGTTACATCCAATACGCTGAATAATGGTCCTTTCATCATGCGAAGGATTTTAATCATAAGTTGTATTTTACACGCTAGTATTATTGTTATTGTAAGGAAGCAACAGAAAACCATTTACAGGTCTCCACGAATAATGACTAGAATAGATAGAATTGACCGAGTAACTAATTTAAATCCTTACAATAACAATAATACTAGCGTGTAAAATACAACTTATGATTAAAATCCTTCGCATGATGAAAGGACCATTATTCAGCGTATTGGATGTAACAAGGGATCAAGGGCTGAAACGTTTTGGTTATATTTTTGAAATATTAAGAATTTGTTGCAAATAAACGTAACTGGTTCCTCAAAAAAGCGTAAAATGACTATCATTGGAATTGTTTTAGCCATATTTATTTATGCTTCTAGTGCATATTATTAACATTTGTGTTCTATTTCAGTGTATTTTAAGAAAGGAGGTTTAGTACCAATTCCATTTCTTTATGTTTTAAGACCACAACCGGATGTTAAATGGCAATGCGGTATAAGATAGTAAACTTAGTATTAGGATTGGCCCCGAAATGCGGTTGCTGGAACACACCACCTAAAGGTGCTTGTTGACAGAATTTCGGTACTTCACGGTGGTGCCTAGCGCGGCCGGTTTATAGAAAGTCTTACCACCATACTATAATTTCAGCATAATGTTTTCCATCAAGCAAAGATCCAGTTCATTGGGAAGTATTCGAACTATTCTGGAAATTCTTAAACTAATATGTACTCCTCGAGTGATATAGGCTATATAAAAACGAGCCGTTCGAGCAATTTATAATATGATGCCTCACGAATAATTAAAGACTAAGTTTCAGGAATTCGTATCTTAAATCTGCCTTCACAATATATTCTTGATAATTTAATGTATGTCCACAAAAACTTAGATATGATGGATCTGGTAAAAGACCAGCATAATTTAAATACTAAAAACAGCAACAAATTGGCCATTCCATGCTTCAGACTCACTAAATCCAAAAACAGTGTTTTAGGTAATAGTGTTAGGTTTTATAACAAAGTCCCAAAACACATTACCAATTTGCCGGATAGTGAGTTCAAGAACCATGTCAAACGAGTTTTAATATCAATTTATAAATTAAACAACGTTTCTTACTGTGAGACAGACAGTGTAGGTTGTATTTCGTTTTTGATGTTCCTGTATCCATCTCTGGAATGAAAATATGGAACTATGGTAAAACACCAACGAGAGGGGTGAAAGAATTTGGAGTAAGTATTTCACTACAATAAATTTGTTATACCTATTGGATTTTAATTCTACGTTTAGAGTATATACGTTTGCTAATTATTTCAGGTTTTAATCGACGATCTATTGATATGTAACGCAACCCTAAACTGTGCCAAAAAAGATGAGAATTTGACTTACCAATGGATTAGTCTGCAAAACTTGGACTTGGATACTCTGACCCCTAGGTGAGTGTTAAGAAATAAAGTATATATGATAAATATTTACGTGTAATTTATTAATATACCATAATCTATTGGTGTTTAAGTAAGACGACATATTTATATATTATAGTCCCTCGGATACGAGTCAACGGACCACAACAAGCGGGTCGACAGAGTCCGCCGACCAAAGTGCGCGCCCGCACACTAGCGTCAAGAACGTACGTATCCTGCGTAACCATAGACCATCTTAGATACGTGTTCTATGTCTCTGGTCACTAAATAATATATTTATTAATTTACAAAACAAACTTTGTCAAAATAATAAAAAAAAAACGTTTGCCTACTTACATAATTAAAGGTAATTTTTCATGTTGATCACTCTGACAAATTGATGATATAAATTAAATACAATATTCTAAGTACCATACTATTTAAAATCGCCAATCAATTAAAAAAATATTATAGCCTTATGAGCTGTTATTATAACCAGTTACCGCAGCAGTAAAGAATAGAATACGGATGTGCGAAAAATTGTGTCATAACATTTCAAAATAAGCTAAATCCAGTTTTAGCGGTTCCTAATATTTTAGGTCATTTTTTAGATCCTCTAATTGTATACTAATAAAATAGGAACATCATAAAAAAGAACTAATGACCGTAAAAAAAAATTAAACGGTAACTCCGTTCTAGGTGTAAACAATCTGTCTTTAAAACAAACACGAACGATTAAAATTAAAACGAATTAATTGTTTTATCCATATATTGTTATAAGAAATATGATTTGACGGTATAAAATATGAAGTAAAAAAAGCTTTTATATTTGTTAATTACAACAACATTTTATATATATACGCGGGAATAATTAATGAATCCATTCTAGTATAAGCAAAATTAATCAGTTAATTGTAATGCTTGTAACACTTATAAAATGAAATCCATTAATATTTATATTTGTAAGAGATATGCATACAAAAAATTAAAATCTAATGAAGAATATATTATACGTTAATATCGTATAACCTAATGTAATATCGATGTAATTTTGTACCAAAAAAAATTAAATATATTTACATTTATTTCCTTAAGTAATTTCACAAATATTACTCTAGCATTATGCAAAGTTTCGCGCTTATTTTTTGGTAGCTTTGACGTTCATAAGTGCCTTCTCAGGGCCTAAATTGATTAAAGAGTATTTTGATTTTGATTTTTGATAATGTCACAAACTGTGATATGCTCGGAAAAGTTTAGGTACCTATCGCTACAATTTTTTAAAATCTCAATCTATGAATAAACGATTTAATTATAATAATTTATCTTAGTTTTTGGTATTTTTAAGGTAGGACATTGCCCCATAATGCCCTCCCCTAGCCACGGCCATGATATAACCTCTACAGGTTTCTAAATATAGGAGTAAAAAATTATATAAATGCCCCATGAATGTTTTGTACTGACATCGAATTTGCTTTAAATATAGAGTAGGCTCTGAAAGAAAGACATAAATTAATATATTATAACCGAAGATTTCTTATAAACCTTAAAGAAACTGTGGAAATGTAAGTGAATTGAAATAAAAAAGAATGGGTTACTTTTAAAATGCACAGGCATCTGGTATAGCTTACATCTGTAGGTAGTGTTTGCACAAAAAAAAAATAGAAACTATTAGATTTAATTATACAAAAGTAGAAAAATATAGTAGACTGCACACAAGCCAAAACTTTTTATCATTTATGTAATTATCAACGAACAGAGAGATACAAGATCGTGAAAGTATAAAAATGTCATGTTTATTGATAGGGCTTCGAGAATAATGCAACTGTTAAAGAAAACTGTAATGTCCGTGTCCACTTTGTATGTCATTTAAATCTAATAGAGCTGGTCTATACGTTTAATGAACTGTGTAAATTGAACTTTTTGTATTACAAAATAAAATTGATAGTTCTTAATACGCTTTTTATTTCACTTCTTCCATATAGAATCGTCATTCATTTAGAACAGAGGTACCCAGACTTCATAGACCGTTTTCAAAATTTAGCTGGTTCCCGTGGATCCCCTTAAGCTACATTTCTACCATATTCCCTAAACTCGACAAAAATATGAGGATTAGATCTAACTATAGAAATTTGCGTTGCGGCTAAGTTCCAATTACGAATTAATAGTTATCGAGAAAAAATGTGAGCAAGCGGTGCGGACGGCGGCGGCGCTTTGCAAGTCTCGACACGTTGTACTGGATAATTATGGAATATGCAAGTATATAGCCTATATCACTCGAGGAGTACATATTAGTTTAAGAATTTCCAGAATAGTTCGAATACTTCCCAATGAACTGGATCTTTGCTTGATGGAAAACATTATGCTGAAATTATAGTATGGTGGTAAGACTTTCTATAAACCGGCCGCGCTAGGCACCACCGTGAAGTACCGAAATTCTGTCAACAAGCACCTTTAGGTGGTGTGTTCCAGCAACCGCATTTCGGGGCCAATCCTAATACTAAGTTTACTATCTTATACCGCATTGCCATTTAACATCCGGTTGTGGTCTTAAAACATAAAGAAATGGAATTGGTACTAAACCTCCTTTCTTAAAATACACTGAAATAGAACACAAATGTTAATAATATGCACTAGAAGCATAAATAAATATGGCTAAAACAATTCCAATGATAGTCATTTTACGCTTTTTTGAGGAACCAGTTACGTTTATTTGCAACAAATTCCTAATATTTCGAAAAATATAACCAAAACGTTTCAGCCCTTGATCCCTTGTTACATCCAATACGCTGAATAATGGTCCTTTCATCATGCGAAGGATTATAACCAGCAGTGGTATTTTAGACGCTAGTATTATTGTTACTGTAAGCATTTAAATTAGTTACTCGGTCAATTCTATCTATTCTAGTCGCTATTCGTGGAGACCTGTAAATGGTTTTCTGTTGCTTATTTTCCATAGCAATTCTTGTAAGTAGTGCTGTTGGTCTTCCTATAAAAAATAATCGTTTAATGGTGGTAGAGCCACGCTGAAGCTATTACTGGTTTCAGCATGAATCGGTCGACTCGTCCGGGATAGTACCACCCTCTCATAGAAAACTGACGTGAAGTAACAGTGCTTGCATTGTTGCGTTTCGTTCGGTCAGTGAGAGCGCCGGAGACCCACCTACCCTCCCTTCTCCTCTCGCCTCTCCCTCCCCTAACCCTTCTTCCCCAAAGGGCGGCAACGCACTTGCAACTTCTCTGGTGTTGTTAGTGTCCATGGACGGTGGTGATCACTTAACATCAGGTGACCCACCTGTTCGTTTGCCACCTATGCCATAAAAAAAAAAGTTCACAACTAAGTAACCGAAATAACTAAAACACATCTGAATGCTGGGGTCTGCTAGGGTTCAGTCTTAGACGAAATTAAGCTATCAAACAATTGTGACATTAGTTTAATTATACTATTATAGAGATACTTAAAATAGATACCGACACTTAAATAAGAACCAAGCAACATTTATCTGTAGGAATTAATTTGGTGGACTTCAATACTGTACGAAAATAAACTCTTCAATTAACAGGACACAACCTTAACATTGTCGAGCACGATAACACGTCGAAGCATCATTATCAAATCGATATATTATACGAAGTGGTTGTTCTTTCCACAACTGTTATACGAATATCTCTCAAATAAGTTTTGAAGTATGATAAAGATGGTTACTTTCGTAAGCTAATAGTAAAAATCGAATGTATTTAGGTATATTTTATATTGCGCAATTGGGAACTTTTGGTGACTTTCGGAGTAGTAGCAACGCGCTCGAATAGACAATTATGTAATTGGAAAGTGACCCTTCGGTTCGAACGGATTACCGGTTAGGGTTGTTAAAGGGACGGAACCCTCTTAGGGCATTCGAGAACTCGTCTCACACATTTGACATTTCACTGGGGAATGAGAAACGAATTTCACGGCATCTAGAGCGCTTGTGGCCGCATTAAGTATTTTAAGTGATAATATTAGGGTAGAGTAATATTCAATTTGTTTCCTAATATAATTACGGACTTCTATGCATCTCATGCAAATAGAGATTAAATTGTAATGGTATGTTTAAATTGTAAAAGACATTGTTTATTCGAAAGATTTTTAAATTCTAAATTAATTAAATAATAAATTCTCTCGATTGAAATCCAATTGTCATTTGCATTTGGTTCGATTCACTGTTCGATTCAATAATTAAAAAATGTAATTACAGTTATAAAATTAATTACTTTTCAAAATATAAGAATGTTTCGCTCAAGTAAAATTAAAAAGTACAATATTTAATTTATACTATGTCCCGTTCGTTTATTCCATTCAACATTATCAATATTATTCTGCTTAAGTACGGCTAAACACAGTGATTTATGTTTAACCTCAGTAGTCATTACTTTTTCCACAAATATAATTTTAAAATCTATATATATACACTAGCCGACCCGTGCCTACTTCGTTGGGCGGTAATACGTAAGCGTGGAATGGTTATTTTGCGCTAAAACACAGCGGAAGCTCTGAAAAGGAAAAAAATACCCCGATTTTGCAACATTATTCATTGCTGCTCCGCTCCTATGGGTCTTAGCGTGATGATATATAGCCTATAACCTTTCCGGATAAATGAGCTATATAACACTGAAAGAATTTACTCTTAGAATCTACTCTTACAACGTCACAAACTCACAAACTCTACCTCTTTATAATATTATTAACGTGGAATTGTGTATACAAATGTATAATATCTATAGCAGTAGTCTATTATTAATATAGATGTATATAAATGTACTTAAATTAAATTGACGTCATATGTATACAATGCGATAATACTTGCAACAAAGGGTAATCGTTTTTCAATTTAATCGTTTACGTAAACACAATCTAAACATTCTTAAATCTATACTAATATTATAAAGAGGTAAAGTTTGTGAGTTTGTGACGTTGTAGGGGATAATCTCAGTAGCTACTGAACCGATTTTGCAAATTCTTTAACCAATAGTAAGCCACGTTATTTATGAGTGTCATAGGCTATATATTAACCCCGAAAATTGAAAAGAATTTTTTTTGGTAACCAGATTTGCAAAGTAAGTCGGAGAAAAAACGGTCGAACGAACACGTTTCTTACGAACGCTGCCTTAAAGATGAGAGATGAATGATTGAGTTCTAGAGAAAATTTGTAGGGCTAATGCCTATAAATAAGTCAGCGGCGGCTTATGTCTAACTTTTATATTTAAGTCACAAAAAGTGGTTTTTTTTATAAATGTTTACCGCCCAACGAAGTGGGCACGGGTCAGCTAGTTTTATATAGATTGAAAAAAAGACAAGCTGTGGCAAACATACTGTTTTGTTTTTTTTTATTCAGGATTTTTTACATAAATAATGATTTGGTTCTTGCTTTATTTACAATGGTATTGAAGGGACCACCTTTCATACTCACAACATTGAAGGAATTATTAGTTCGTCACATAAATTAATTTTACTGGCAGTTAATAAAATTGACGTATTAACCTGAATAAACTGTTAACTTCTAAAACAGTAGCTAATCCATCGAGTCACGCAATAAGTTTGAAAGCGAGTAAGTCTTTCACGAACTATTGTAACATTCATTAAAATTTCTTCCAACGTGCGTGCGATAAACCTACCCAGGAACTGGGACTTGTGCCGAGAACTTCGACTTATCTCACTCACGTAGAAGGTCGTTATGTTAAAATGATGGCGGTGGTTAAACACATGCTACATTTACTCGAAAGTTCATGTTACACCCGAATAACTTCTCGTTTAAGAGAAGGGACCCATTTGTTAGTAAAAACGCTCCGACAGCGGTGTCAGGCTCATGATACACACAGATGGGCTCTGTAATTTGATCTTCCCGAATTTAGGCACAAAAATAATCACAATAATGTTATATAAAGTAACTTAATATATTCTCTCAAATTTAACCAAAAAGTGTATTTAATTTACTTTGCAGATGTCGAGATAGATGTAGTTAAGTCTTTGCTTTTATTTTTCCGGCAATGTTCAGAATGTATGAATTTCTTCAAAAGCTCCGTATAAACTAAGGAAGTATTCTTGATCTTTAACCACGTATTATGCTACCATAACGTGAACGTGTTCGGAGGGCAGATCTATCAGCTATTTGGCCGATAGCCGATTGAACTCACTACGGGTACGCAATCCCGGACTGTTCTAGCTGCTAGTGTCACATTCCATTAATTTTCGTGACAGTAGTATCCTTATCCCTTTTCCTTTTCCTACACCCTGCCATGTTGGGCTTATAGCAAAAACAGCGTCCCAACTGGCTAGTCCTTTATAATCGCTGTTATCTATAACCATCAGACACCAACATCTAGACTCGGAATAGAAGGAAAACTAGTAATAAAGCCGGAATGGTGCCTTCACTTGGGCATGAGCCAGGTACCTGCGACAAAATCAGCATCACATGTACTGACTTGTCTCTCCTGTGGGTTCTGCTGGGGAGGAGGAGAGGGTGGCACGGGTACTGGGGAAGCTCGTGACGCCATAAAGTCGTCTGTCCCAGGAGTAGTAGCATCTGCGAAAAGGTTTTCCCTACGAAAGTGCTTTCGGAATGCTGTTAGAGATGAAAAGACCTACAGTATAACGTGATCGAAGTGTGACAGTTTCGCTTGATACGATTCATGAAATGTTAAAATTAAAACCAAAACTTTGAATATTATAGAATCGTCACTTCATAGACTGAATTAATTGAATGCTCCGAGAATAATACTCAAAGATATTGAGTTAACACTTCCTATTCATTCTAAAGCAAATCAAGTAACAATTTCAACAGCCAGGCATCTGTCAGAAATATAAACTGTTAAATTACATTTAATTTAAATAATGAAGAAACTTTCGGGACACTTTGGTGATCACTGCAAAGTAAATTAAATACACTTTTTGATTAAATTTGGGAGAATATATTAAGTTACTTTATATAACATTATTGTGATTATTTTTGTTCCTAAATTCGGGAAGATCAAATTACAGAGCCCATCTGTGTGTATCATGAGCCTGACACCGCTGTCGGAGCGTTTTTACTAACAAATGGGTCCCTTCTCTTAAACGAGAAGTTATTCGGGTGTAACATGAACTTTCGAGTAAATGTAGCATGTGTTTAACCACCGCCATCATTTTAACATAACGACCTTCTACGTGAGTGAGATAAGTCGAAGTTCTCGGCACAAGTCCCAGTTCCTGGGTAGGTTTATCGCACGCACGTTGGAAGAAATTTTAATGAATGTTACAATAGTTCGTGAAAGACTTACTCGCTTTCAAACTTATTGCGTGACTCGATGGATTAGCTACTGTTTTAGAAGTTAACAGTTTATTCAGGTTAATACGTCAATTTTATTAACCGCCAGTAAAATTAATTTATGTGACGAACTAATAATTCCTTCAATGTTGTGAGTATGAAAGGTGGTCCCTTCAATACCATTGTAAATAAAGCAAGAACCAAATCATTATTTATGTAAAAAATCCTGAATAAAAAAAAACAAAACAGTATGTTTGCCACAGCTTGTCTTTTTTTCAATCTATATAAAACTAGCTGACCCGTGCCCACTTCGTTGGGCGGTAAACATTTATAAAAAAAACCACTTTTTGTGACTTAAATATAAAAGTTAGACATAAGCCGCCGCTGACTTATTTATAGGCATTAGCCCTACAAATTTTCTCTAGAACTCAATCATTCATCTCTCATCTTTAAGGCAGCGTTCGTAAGAAACGTGTTCGTTCGACCGTTTTTTCTCCGACTTACTTTGCAAATCCTTACGAACGCTGCCTTAAAGATGAGAGATGAATGATTGAGTTCTAGAGAAAATTTGTAGGGATAATGCCTATAAATAAGTCAGCGGCGGCTTATGTCTAACTTTTATATTTAAGTCACAAGAAGTAGTTTTTTTTTATAAATGTTTACCGACCAACGAAGTGGGCACGGGTCAGCTAGTTTTATATAAATTGAAAAAAAAAGACAAGCTGGGGCAAACAAACTGTTTTTTTTTTTTTTTTAGACTTATCTCACTCACGTAGAAGGTCGTTATGTTAAAATGATGGCGGTGGTTAAACACATGCTACATTTACTCGAAAGTTCATGTTACACCCGAATAACTTCTCGTTTAAGAGAAGGGACCCATTTGTTAGTAAAAACGCTCCGACAGCGGTGTCAGGCTCATGATACACACAGATGGGCTCTGTAATTTGATCTTCCCGAATTTAGGCACAAAAATAATCACAATAATGTTATATAAAGTAACTTAATATATTCTCTCAAATTTAACCAAAAAGTGTATTTAATTTACTTTGCAGTCGTTGAGATAGACGTAGTTAAGTCTTTGCTTTTATTTTTCCGGCAATGTTCAGACTGTATGAATTTCTTCAAAAGCTCCGTATAAACTAAGGAAGTATTCTTGATCTTTAACCACGTATTATGCTACAATAACGTGAACGTGTTCGGAGGGCGGATCTATCAGCTATTTGTCCGATAGCCGATTGAACTCACTACGGGTACGCAATCACGGACTGTTCTAGCTGCTAGTGTCACATTCCATTAATTTTCGTGACAGTAGTATCCTTATTCCTTTTCCTTTTCCTACACCCTGCCATGTTGGGCTTATAGCAGAAACAGCGTCCCAACCGGCTAGTCCTTTATAATCGCTGTTATCTATAACCATCAGACACCAACATCTAGACTCGGAATAGAAGGAAAACTGGTATTAAACCCGGAATGAGCCAGGTTCCTGCGACCAAACCAGCACCACATGTACTGACTTGTCTCTCCTGTGGGTCCTGCTGGGGAGGAGGCGGGAGTGGCATGGGTACTGGGGAAGCCCATGGTGCCATAAAGTCGTCTGTCCCAGGAGTAGTAGCATCTGCGAAAACATTTTACCTACGAAAGTGCCTTCGGAATGCTACTTCAATCATATGTTAGAGATGAAAAAACCTACAGTATAACGTGATCAAAGCTAAGCTTGTGACAGTTTCGGTTGATACAATTCATGAAATGTTAAAATTAAAACCAAAACTTTGGATATTATAGAATCGTCACTTCATAGCAGGTACCTGCGACAACATCAGCATCACATGTACTGACTTGTCTCTCCTGTGGGTTCTGCTGGGGAGGAGGAGAGGGTGGCACGGGTACTGGGGAAGCTCGTGACGCCATAAAGTCGTCTGTCCCAGGAGTAGTAGCATCTGCGAAAAGGTTTTCCCTACGAAAGTGCTTTCGGAATGCTGTTAGAGATGAAAAGACCTACAGTATAACGTGATCGAAGTGTGACAGTTTCGCTTGATACGATTCATGAAATGTTAAAATTAAAACCAAAACTTTGAATATTATAGAATCGTCACTTCATAGACTGAATTAATTGAATGCTCCGAGAATAATACTCAAAGATATTGAGTTAACACTTCCTATTCATTCTAAAGCAAATCAAGTAACAATTTCAACAGCCAGGCATCTGTCAGAAATATAAACTGTTAAATTACATTTAATTTAAATAATGAAGAAACTTTCGGGACACTTTGGTGATCCTAAATTTAATTTAATTTTTGTAAAGTTTAAAGCCTCCAACAAAACGGCTACCTAGTGGATATTTAATTAAATGACACGCAAAGAAAACGTTCTGTGAGGATTTCGCTATTAAAGAGATATCTTTTCAAAAGTGTGACATTATTTTTTTAATTTCCTTCTTTCAACAAACATCTGTAGGTTAGGTAGCTAAGTACGCAGTCTGAATTCGAATAATTATTTATGTTAGAAAAGTTTCAAATATCGCAAAAATGTAATATTACAAAAAATTCAAATTTAAATCACGCATATTAAGAGCGATACATTTCTTGCTAAATCCGTGAAACGTCGCCTCTAAAATGTTATTTATCGTAAAATTGCAGTTCTGATCGCTTATTAGCCTCAGAACTGTATGTATTTGATACTAGCTGTGCCTGCGACTTCTTCTATGTGGAAGCTTATGTAAAAAACATTGATTAATAAAGTCATCTGAATGTATTAAGTCCATTTACTTATCTACTTTTCTCTCGTACTTACGCCGCGTCCTCATTAAAACTATAATAACTTTTGATAGAGTGGACCGATTTTAATGAAACAAAGATTAAGTTACTGCCGAGGTTATGCTTTACGACTTTTTTCCTGAGGGTTTATTGTAAACCCTATACTTTAACAGTGAAGCATGTTCATACAAACAGACATACATTTCTAAAAATGATTGAAATGTATATTATTACTTATTCCTAGACACCTGTAATAATTATTTTCATGAAATTTAAAAAAATACAGTCACATTAAATTTACATTTTTGTTATATGTATAGACGAGATAGCTTTAATTTGTTTATATCTTCGTATCGTATTGAGACATGTACAAAAAATATTATTTATACCAGACTGTTCCAACACCGTAGGCTATCATGAACGTATCGACAGCGATCTCCCGATAACACAAAGTGCATTATACATTCTAGTATAAACAGTTGTAAAAATCATAATATAATCATCATAAATCATTGACAAGAATATCATAGAGCATATCTTTGAGAATAATTTAGTCATTATTTCATTAAAATCGGTTGACCCTATCAAAAGTTATTGTAATTTTAATGGCGACGCGGCGTAATTATGAGAGAAAAGTAGACAAGTAAATGGACTTAATACATTCAGGTGACTTTATTAATTACTATTTTTTATATAAATTTCCACGCGGACGAATTTGGCACAGCTAGTACAGTATATAACCCTATATATTTTTTTTTTTTTTTTTTTTTTTTTTTTTTTTTTTTCTCGAACTGACTATGCTATTGACCGGGCAAGGTCTTAACAGCTTCACCGGACTACTAAGGCGAGCGCTTAAGGCACTCAGCCGATTTTTGTTTTGGCAACCAGCTCAAGGGTGCGCGGCACACCTCGGCTTTGGCTGTTGCCTGATACATGCAATTCGCGACCTATCTGAGCTAATCTAAGCTAAACTAACTATTCATACATATATGAGTTGTTGAAACATATATGTGTACCAAGCATACATACCTCAACAACCCTTATGTATATTTCGTATCGGATAACTATAATCCTATGATTTTATCATTCACTGTGTTTATAATTGAAATTTCAAGCAGACGTAGTCGCGGGCACTGCTAGTACGAAGTATATCTGTCAACATAAATTTCGTACTGTATAACTAAATTTGAGGACTCAGTGAGACAGGATATATGGTGAAAGCAAAGAGAACATTTTCGAAAGGTTGCATTGTTATCTGATACACGCTAGAGTGCTCTTAAGCCGCTTACGAAGAGGTATAATAATAGGAAACATAATAGAAACTGAATCCCTTTTAGTTGAGAAGCCTTTACGGTAGGCATACAAAGCGAATGATGATATTCGATTAAAACATTAGTAATATGTACTAGTTGGTAGCCGCGACTTCGTTCACGTGAAAATGGCTCTTTACTTTTTTTTATATCATAGGAGGCAAACGAACAGGTGGTTCACCTGATGTTAAGTGACTACCACCGCTCATAGATATTTGCAACACCAGTAGAATCGCAAGTACGTTACCAGCCTGTGTTGGGGGGACGAGCAAGGGAAAGGGAAGCGAAAAGTGGAAGGGGAGGAGAGGTGGATCTCCGGCGCTCTCACTGACCGAACGAAACGCAACAATGCAAGCACTGTTACTTGCCGTCGGTCTTCTGTGAGAGGGTGCTACTACCCTGGACGAGCCGACCCATTTATGCTGAAACCAGTAATAGCTTCAGCGTGGCTCTACCACCTATTTCATGGGCACTACGTGTTTTACATACATTTTTTTTTTTCATTTAGTAGAGGCTTTTATTTTTGACCTTCAAGAAAAGATTACGCTATTTTTTTTTCGCGAAAATAAACTTTGAGAGGATGAATTTTTTTTAATAATAAAATCTCAAAACTAATAACTTCACGCTGTTCTTTTTCACGCGCTATAAATTTTCTTTTCGATTGAATACATATGTAAAAACATTCTTATGTTTTATAAAAAATGCCTTAAACAATTTTATAGCCACGGTACGGCTACGGCTAATATATGTATAGTAAAATTCACCTTATAGTGTACGGCCCGAGTGAATATGCGTTCGATGGGGCGATCAGCGGGGCGGGCCGCTGTCGAGAGCGCGTTTACTAAGTGGCCTTAGTACACACTCAGTGTTCGTGTGACTCATTCATGTTTTAATCATGGCATCTGCGTGCGTACTAGAATATTATTGATATATATTTGGAAGGAAATGTATGGCTAAAATATTATAATGAGTCAAGGCAAGGTTTAGTTACATTGTTAACCAAATAAAGAAGACTGGGGAGTTTTATACGTTGTTTCAAAGTTTTTCAGTTTTATTGATAGTTCTCTCCACACTTTTGCTTTAATTTCTATCTTCTTTTTTATTGAAGAGATAATTTCTTTAAACATCATGCACACGCTCGTGTCGCCACTATACAACACAAACTTATTTGAACTCGCATGCGACGGCCCGCTCGAAGCAAAGAAACATTTTACTGCGGCCGCACAACTCGCCGCCACTCAGGACACCTACGTGTTAATTTGTTTGACACGAACTCCGCTCGATATAAGCGTACATTCAGACCGTACATACACTCTTCCAATAATTGCCCCACGTGTAAGACAGCCTTCTATTTATATAGCACCATAATCCTAAGTTATTATTAATGTGAATTCAATTTACTGTGTACGAAATAGGATATCGATAAAATATTCAGTTTATCTTATGAGTTTTGCATATGTGATGTTTCAAAAATAAGCCACTTTTATGTAGAAATACTTTTAATACTGTTTAAATCTATTTATATTAATATTGGAGCGGCTTCAGAATACATGCATTCGCTTTATTTATGGACTTAAAAAATTTGATCATGTATCTGAATACCGCTCAAAGCTTAAATGGCTACCCATTCGGCACGAACGAAATAGCCACATCCTGTCCCTCCTGTATAACGTTCTTCATAATCCCAATTCCCCTTCCTACCTACAATATAAATTCGAGATGTTAGGTTGCAGAGATTCTTCATCACGCCGTCTATGCTCTCAACATATAGTCAAATTCCCTATCTGTCACACTAAATTTTATAGCAAATCATTTGCGGTTCAAGCTGCACGCTTATGGAACGCTGTCAAGTGTTACCGGTACACATTTATAGATGCTTGGCGATACATTTTCAACTGGAGGGTGGTAGCTAGCGGACGTTGGGTTTAGTAAAAGCCCAACCTTCATATTATGATTTCGTTACGTTGTTTTCCTTCAACAGAAATTCTAGTTCATTCAAAAAAATTGGAACCTTGATAAACTAAGTGTCCGAATACTCTAAATACTGAGCCATCATTTAATATGGAATATACCATAAGAATACTCAATAATAAGATGCAGTAATCAATATTTATTCCAAAATACTTATATATTTACGTTACAGAACATGACTCTCTAAGTACGCCATATTAACCATAGACTTATACTACCATTTTAGGGTTACCACAATAACTAGTACAAATTCATGTGACAAAAATTGAAAAATTACAAAAGACAGTGAAAAGCTATATTTGAAAACACATTTTCAAGCTTAGAAACTTCCTAAATCGTTTAAAGTTCGCTTCAAATAAGCAACAAGTTATTATAAAACGTAAGCGAAATGACAGCTCCGTTTACGTGTATAAATGATCTCCATTACCGTGTCGGCGCGGGACGTGTTTGAGATATAACCCTTTGGATGCAGTCGGAAGCGTGCACCGGTAAATATTACATATCACTACATAAAATAAAACAAATTTCTCCGCCGTGTCTGTCGGTCTGTCTGATCGCAATGAACTCGAAAACTATTAAAAGGATTTTCATGTTGTTTTCAGTAATAGATAGAGTGATTCACGAGGAAGGTTCAGGTACATAGTTTGTCAAGATTTTTTGTAAATTGGTCGAAATATAAGCGTTGGAAGTATCGAAAAATGGCAAGCCGCCTGACAGATTACGTCGAGATGAACGCTGCTTAATATTAACCTTTGAGATATAACATAACAATTGAGATAATAAACGACGCAGACGAAATCACGGGCTTTAACTAGTTTATTATAAAAATAGCGGGCCTCCGGCGCTCTCACTGACCGAACGAAACGCAACAATGCAAGCACTGTTACTTCACGTCGGTTTTCTATGAGAGGGTGGTACTACCCCGGGCGAGCCGACCCATTCATGCTGAAACCAGTAATAGATTCAGTGTGGCTCTACCACCATCAGAAATCATGGTTGTAATATAAGGGTAAATCTTGGAAGTGTCAAAAATGGCAAGACGCCTGACAGATTACGTCGAGAAGAACGCTGCCTAATATTAACCTTTGAGATATAACATAACAATTGAGATAATAAACGACGCAGACGAAATCACGGGCTTATGAGAGGGTGGTACTACCCCGGGCGAGCCGACCCATTCATGCTGAAACCAGTAATAGATTCAGTGTGGCTCTACCACCATCAGAAATCATGGTTGTAATATAAGGGTAAATCTTGGAAGTGTCAAAAATGGCAAGACGCCTGACAGATTACGTCGAGAAGAACGCTGCCTAATATTAACCTTTGAGATATAACATAACAATTGAGATAATAAACGACGCAGACGAAATCACGGGCTTTAACTAGTTTATTATAAAAATAGCGGGCCAGGCGGACGTAATTTCGCCCTGATAATACAAAAAACCTTGACAAATTATGTACCTAAACCTTGCTCATGAATCATTTTATCTACCGGTGAAAACGGTATGAAGATCTGTTCAGTAGTTTTGAGTTCAGACAGACAGACGTGACGGAGTCTTTCATAGTATGTAGTTATAACAACACCATTTTTACCAAAATGGATTCTTAGACATAACATAGTATCAAATAAATAAGCAAGTATAGAGTTTACATATAAATCAATAACTAAATACTTTAAAAGAAACAAACAAAATTTTATTACAATATAATTGTTGTGAAGTACTACAAGTAACGTCGGTATATAATTTAATACTATCAAAGGGAAATTAACTCGAGCATATTATACGTTTAATTGCATGCTTTACTGTAAATTCACTATCTAATTACCCGATATAGTGCACGAACTATAGCTAATATTGACTACGTCTAACCATAAAGTTGTATAGAAGAAAACCAATATAATAATCAGCGCAATTATAAATTAACTAACAATCGCCCGCAGCTTCGCACGCGTTTTCTGTGTTATTATTATTTGTGGTTTTTTATTATATATTAGCTGTGCCCGCGAATTGGTCCGCGTGGAACCTTATGTAAAAAAAGGTGATTATTAAATTTACTTTTCTCTCTTCGACGCTGCGTCGTCGTTAAAATTACAATAACCTTTGATAGAGTGGACCAATTTTAATGAACTAAAGACTAAATTATTTTCAAATATATGCTTTATGATTTGCTTCATATGATTTTATTGTGAATTCAGTATTTTAGCATTGATGCGTGTTCATATAAACAGACAGACAAGCAAGCAAACATACTGATATTTCTAAAAATGATTGAAATGTATTTTATTACTTAGTAGCTTCTGCCCGCGACTTCGTTCGCGTGGAATAGTTACTTTGGGCTAACGCTAACACTCAGCGGAAGCCCTTAAAAGGAAAAAAGAACCCGAATTTTAAACATTCTTGTAATGATATATAGCCTATATAGCCTTTCTCGATAAACGATCTATCTAACATTGGAATAATTTCTTAAATCGGACCAGTAGTTTCTAAGATTAGTGCGTTCAACCAAACAAATAAGCTTTATAATATTAGTAAAGATTAATTTCTACTCTTCTTTCGTAGTTACCTCGAGCCGCCACTCAAATTACAATAACTTTTGATAGAATGAACCGATATTAATAAAACATAGACTAAGTTACTCCCGAAGATATGTAATCCCTGTAATCGAGCAGTGATTCGTGTTCATACAAACAGACAGACAGACAGACATTTTCAAAAATGATTGAAATGTATTCTATAACTGCAACAATTTTTTTGACGAACATTAAAAAAATACAGACCCGTTAGATTTACATTCGTTTTATATGTATAGATTATAAATATATGATGACCTATATTTTATAGTTCCTACCAGTAGTAGTTTTAGGGTGTAAGAGGTGTCAAATAACATCTAAGACTTGAGACACCCAAGCCAACCTCACCTGCACGTGGTGCACCCTGCTGAATAACGAACGAGGCAATGGCGAAAGCGGGGTGGTAGGGTTTTACAGCCTGACTGGGTCGCAACCATCTTGTATTATTTGTCTATAAAATTGTATGTGTATAACTCTGTAAAATTGTATATGTATAAATATAAATACTAATAAAAACTATAATTTATTTACATTCATTATCTACGTTAGTAACAATCTTACAATTATTTTATATACAAAGAAAACTGTATCATATCAATGTTTAATACATTTTATAATCAAACGCTTATCTACAATTTTTACAACTATATCACATTTTCAATTAATCCCTAGACCCCATTTTTACATATATAAGATTATTCACATTTTCTTTCAAATTTCTATAAATAAGATACAGCCTCGTCAATCTTTTTGGCCGCTCTGAAAATAGCCGTAAGTTCGGGCTTACGAATAACATCTTCAATAGTTTATTACAAAACAAAGTAAAAAAAATCGGTGTAAGGGCTGTCGAATAATATCATAAGACTTGAGACACCCAAGCCAACCTCACCTGCACTGCAATGGCGATAGCGGGGTGGTAGGGTTTTACAGCCTGACTGGATCGCAACCACCATGTATATGGCGAAAAAGCCCGTCATAGTGATTCGCGTCTGCGGGTCGCGTTTCGGGATCAGCCTGTGCATATCCAGTTTTTCGTAGCCGGCATGACAACGGCGACCGGCGTGGATAATGTGTCATTTGGTAGTCGCCATTGTTTTTCGATTGTACTGTGCTTACCATCAGGCACAGTGCAGTCATTTTGCAGTGCGACTATTAAAAAAAAGTACGACTAATAAGTTTAATAAGCTATCAATTTTGAAATAACATGCCGATGATCAATACGTGCTTCTGATCAACACGGCATTACGTCCTGTAGTGTGAAATTGCTTCGATATGTCAGTCAGTTACTTTCTTATGTATGGGGTATTCCACGCCTAATCAAAAAGTTTTTTTTTATTTTTTCAATTTTGTCATTTGTTTTAGTTACCAATAACACTTCCGGTAAATTCTGTGATTCTTTATTACTCTTTAAAATTCGATTTAAAGTTTAGAATCTTCATAAAAAATGAAATATCTCTGATTTATATTTTTTTATCAAGTCCATATAAATACAAAAAAAAAAACACAAAAGAAGGTTAAATTTTCAAAGAAAATATAAAAGATTAAAATTTATCAGAAGAGATATTTTGAGATGTACTAAAAACTATCACTGTATTGAGGATTTCTTTTTTTCATACAAACCATTCAATTTTTTATTGTTTGGAACACTGGCCAGATATACGTCGATTAATTTTGGAAATATAAAGGTCACGCTTTCCGAAAATAAGGTGCTCATAAAAAGCAGTCATTATTTACGTAGAATTTGTATAAGTAACTGTTTTGACATCATTTATTTAAATTAAGCACGCTCCTAAGTAAAGTTCATGCTCTAAACTTATCGGTTAAAGTTACACATCATCGATTACTATTAACTATCCTAAGTAATTGATATACTTACTTTTCACACCGAAAACTACACGCCTTCCATCAAAACAATGAGTATTACAAAACATACATTCTGTAAAAACACACACCTTAAACGATTCATAGGAAGAATTAAACCCATAAACTTTTCGGGAAATACCTTTTCACGGTCCTTCCTGTACCCTAAACTTTAGTAATTTGATATAGTTTGTAATTATTTCTGAAACATGACAGATGCTTCTCTACTAAAATTGGAATTTCAAATAATTTCACGTTATCTTTACCCATGGGTAGTAAATATTTTTACATATGTAGAATCTTCATCTATATACTCAGAATATTGACTGTATGAAAGAAGTCAATACAGTACTTTATTAAATTCTGAAGAGTTAAAAGAAGCAATCTGGGACGTTTATTTTTAGTAGGCTTGAAAATAAAAGGCAAAAAAGTAATATTCTTAGAAAATTATTCATAAAATATCAAACAAATATATAATTTAGTTATGTAAAAGATACGGTTTATTTATTTATATATATGAAATATGCTTTGTACTATATATTTTAATTATAATTGATATGTACATAAATATGATAGAAAATATATGTGTTCAAAGCTTTTATGTACTAAGTTTTTTGTTCTTTAATTTATTTATTTACTGTGTGTTACATGTTCTGTTAGCCATCTTTTTCTTAGTTAATCAATTGTAGCCAAATTGTTAGATTCTAAATAAATTGATGTACGTATCCAACATGTATGTATATACGCACATATATTGCATAAATGTATACATGTATAGTCAGATTAAAATTCGCGGAATTTGTATGCAAGGCATCGGCTCAAGCCAACGTTCGGCCATTTTGATTCCCTCGAGTTAGCTGTCATTTCGACTGAGTCTCTACCACGCTCCTCTTCAAGGTCGGTGATGGTGTCCTTTCCCCGCCAACACAACGTTGCTCAGTCCACAATTAGGGAGCGGGGATCATTCCTTACCGTGATGTCACTCCTGCATAACCTCAGTTATACATCGTTATAGATTCATCAAAACTTACCGCTTCATGTAAATTTCGATCTCTGGACAAAACTGTATAAATATTGTATTTAATTTTTAAATATTTAAAGGTGGTAGAGCCACGCTGAAACTATTATTGGTTTCAGCATGAATGGGTCGGCTCGTCCGGGGTAGTACCACCCTCTCATAGAAAACCGACGTGAAGTAACAATGCTTGCATTGTTGCGTTTCGTTCGGTCAGTGAGAGCGCCGGAGACCCATCTCCCTTCCCCTCTCCTCTCTCCTCTCCTTTTCCCTCCCCTAACCCTTCCCTCCGAAAGATGGCAACGCACTTACGACTCCTCTGGGATTGTTAGTGTGCATGGATGGTGGTGATCACTTAACCCCCTGTTTGTTTTCCCCCTATGAAAAAAAAAAAAAAAAAAATTGTGTGGATTTGTTCAGCTAGTTAAAATCGATATAACATTGTAAATTCCGTTGTTTAGCGATAAATACTACGAATAAAGAAGCGAAACGCAATCTATGTATGTGTTTTTGTTCTACGATCGTACTTACGATCAATGGTAAGTGCCTAATAAAATCTGAAAGCGATGCAAACGGAGTCAGTACCTGTGATAAAGCGAATATTTTTATTTGAGGTGTAACACAAAAGCGACAAAGATAACACGTCAACACGACTCTGGAAGCCACATTTCAATTCTCGATTCCAATACAATACAAATATAAGCAATACAATATATTGTCAGCACAGGTGCACTTTTCAAATGGAATGCGGGAACAAAATTGATTGTTAGGGCCGTTTTCCATTTAGATATGGAAATTCAGGCAGTGTGTATGACACTGTAGTACGGCCCGTTACTAAAAATATTCCAATGTGTTTCCATAATTCTTTTTTTATTCGTATGGAAATTATATTATAGTATTACAAGGCTATTTTTAAAACTAAAATTGTAAAATATAAATTGAACAAACCAATTAGTTTAATAGTTTTAATATACAATATAAACTTCTTTTTTTATTATGACATTTATTTTTAAGTAATTGGTACTTTGTTGAAATTGAAAGCGTTTTTGGACACCGCGTCAATCTAGGCAGGTTCGAATCCTTGTGACTAAGTTGGTACTTTTGGTAAAGGAAAGCATCTGATGACACAATAGCATGATGGCAGGGTATATTCTAAGCCCGTCTGGCTATTTAGCTATCACCCTGAGTTAAAAATCTGTTGTCTAAAGACTTTTATATGGTGGATAATAAGTGAACAATTGTGGCGTCTGGAAATGACGCCCCTCTCTGTGCATCTACTAATAACGACATATGACATGAAAAGATAAACCAGATCGAGTTTCTTGCCAGTTCTTCTCGATGACTGGGCTGTTTTCCGAACCAGTAGTAACTTTGATGTTCATAAGCGCCTTCTTAGGGCCTAAATTGAATAAAGACTATTTTGATTTTGATTTCAATCCTTTTAAGTTTAATTTGTTTACTATCTTAAATCGCATCGTCGTTTAATGTCAAATGATTTTGCGGTCAAATGGTAAAATATAAACGAATAAACTAAGGAATTTAAAATATTGTTATGTCGGGACTCTAATGAGATTGCGGTCAAATGGTAAAATATAAACGAATAAACTAAGGCACAATAAATATAAAAAGATATATTTATTATTTTATTAATTATCACAGTTTTACGTTAAAACTGATCTTCCGTGAAAGTGTGATATTTTAAAAAAACTTATATTCTTTGCGTCCGTTATATTATACTCACAAAAATAATAATTTCTTAAACAAGTTCTACCAACTTCGTTTGTTTCAACGATATTACATCGAACAGAGAAAAGTAAATGAGATTTACGATCATATACACGATTATCATAAAGCTACCATAAACATTGTTTGTTTGTTAGAATCCGCCAGTACCTAAGATCAGTCACCTTTGAATTTTCCATGTTATATCCTATTTATCGAGGAGGGCTATATATAGGCTATCAAGTATCACGCTATGACCTTTAAAGTTAGAATTATTGCCGTACATAGAGTAGGTCAGATACTACGCTAAGCGTGAACGTAGCCTAGTCATTTTACGGGAATGGCTTGTATCACAACGCGTTGCATCGGGGACCGAGGACGGGTTGCCCCAATAGATTTTCCCTAATATAAAAAAAAACATTCTACTGTCAACACTTACCTTCTACTTTGTAGCTATATACCTAACCAAACAAAATAGTATATGTTAATATTTATATTCTAACTTTATTCTTGAATAATTTCTGTAATGTTATGAAATTGCAAACAAGTATGAAGTCCTCGTGATACTATATGTTTGTTCTTTAATTTATTTATTTACTGTGTGTTACATGTTCTGTTAGCCATCTTTTTCTTAGTTAATCAATTGTAGCCAAATTGTTAGATTCTAAATAAATTGATGTACGTATCCAACATGTATGTATATACGCACATATATTGCATAAATGTATACATGTATAGTCAGATTAAAATTCGCGGAATTTGTATGCAAGGCATCGGCTCAAGCCAACGTTCGGCCATTTTGATTCCCTCGAGTTAGCTGTCATTTCGACTGAGTCTCTACCACGCTCCTCTTCAAGGTCGGTGATGGTGTAGATGCCTTTCCCGCCAACAAAACGTTGCTCAGTCCACAAATAGGGAGCGGGGATCATTCCTTACCATGATGTCACTCCTGCATAACCTCAGTTATACATCGTTCTAGATTACTCACAACTTGCCGCTTCATGTAAATTTCGATCTCTAGACAAAACTGTATAAATACTGTGTAGATTTGTTCAGCTAGTTAAAATCAATATAACATTGTAAATTCCGTTGTTTAGCGACAAATATTACGAATAAAGAAGCGAAACGCAATCTATGAATGTGGTGTTTTTCTACGATCAATTGTAAGTATCTAATAAAATCTGAAAGCGAAGCAAACAGAGTCGATACCTGTGATAAAGCGAATATTTTTATTTCAAGTGTAACACAAAAACGACAAAGATAACACGTCAACACGACTCTGGAAGCCACATTTCAATTCTCGATTCCAATACAATACAAATATAAGCAATACAATATATTGTCAGCACAGGTGCACTTTTCAAATGGAATGCGGGAACAAAATTGATTGTTAGGGCCGTTTTCCATTTAGATATGGAAATTCAGGCAGTGTGTATGACACTGTAGTACGGCCCGTTACTAAAAATATTCCAATGTGTTTCCATAATTCTTTTTTTATTCGTATGGAAATTATATTATAGTATTACAAGGCTATTTTTAAAACTAAAATTGTAAAATATAAATTGAACAAACCAATTAGTTTAATAGTTTTAATATACAATATAAACTTCTTTTTTTATTATGACATTTATTTTTAAGTAATTGGTACTTTGTTGAAATTGAAAGCGTTTTTGGACACCGCGTCAATGTAGGCAGGTTCGAATCCTTGTGACTAAGTTGGTACTTTTGGTAAAGGAAAGCATCTGATGACACAATAGCATGATGGTAGGGTATATTCTAAGCCCGTCTGGCTATTTAGCTATCACCCTGAGTTAAAAATCTGTTGTCTAAAGACTTTTATATGGTGGATAATAAGTGAACGATTGTATAACGATTGTAATAACGACATATGACATGAAAAGATAAACCAGATCGAGTTTCTTGAATGATCTACACTTTTCGTTTACAAAATTTCATTCAATCTAGTCATACCCACAGGGCATGTTTTTCATGGAGTCATTATTTTCGAGTCATAACTATATATTTTATGGTTTCTAAAATTATCGCTAACTAGCTGTGCCCGCGACTTCGTCCACGTGGAACCTGATATATCTGAATGTATTTAGTCCATTTGCCTATCTATTTTTCTCTCATACTTAAGTCGCGGCACCATTAAAATTACAATAGCTTTTGATAGAGTGGACCGATTTTAATGAAACAAAAACTAAGGTACTCCCGGGATATGCTTTATAATTGTCATTCCATAGTATAAAACAAAGTCCTCTGCCGCGTCTGTCTGTCTGTCTGTTCGCGATAAGCTCAAAAACAACTGAACGGATTTTCATGCTATTTTCACCAGTAGATAGAGATTTATGAGGAAGGTTTTGGTATATAATTTGATTATGTTTGTCTTATTATCAAAGCAGGACAACGTTCGCCGGGACCGCTAATTTTCTTATATAAGATTTTATTGTGAACCCAGTACTTTAGCAGTGATGCGTGTTCATACAAATAGACAAACAGACATCTATAGACAAACAGACAGACATTTCTAAACATGGTTGAAATATACTCCTACTTACTTATTCCTCGACACCTGTAACATTTTTTTTCACTGAAATCGAAAATGTACAGACAGGATCGTTAGATTTAAAATTTTATTATATGTATAGAAGAAGATATTTCTCAAGTTTTTTTTAGTTAACGAAAGTATTATGAACATTATAGTATATCAATTTCTGAATGGCATATATTATTTTCTTTTAATAAAATGGAGCGGCCAAAAAGATTGACGAGGTGTTATATTAGGAAAGTTTTTATTCTATTCATTTTACTTATAACTCAGAATTAAATGGCTGTTGAATATATTTTATTATTTTTAACTTTTATATTGAAAATTAACATGGACGAATGAAATTAACTCCGAGTGATTATTCTTGTGATAACAATAATAAGTAGGTTTATAGATTTTAATGTATTAAATTTTTTTAAATGAAATATCTAATAGTCTTAAATTTTATCATGATCAAGCATTTTTTTTGTTGACAAAAATTCATATGTACCAAATTAACCACTGCAGAGTAATCGTATGCTTATAAATGTAACCGAAAATAAGATTTATGCAAACTGAAACTATATTTCGGTTCAGTTTTGTTTACGATTGAGTTAAAAAATAAACCATGATTCCAAAACAAACGCGCTATCTGTTGACGTGAATCAATCATGTTCAAAGTTAGTTTTGATTGTTCTGAACACTGGTGACATATGATAAGACAAAATTTATAAATTTATAAATTTTTAAAGAGAAGGACCATAATATGCTGACATTGTCTGAACTGTTGCTTACAAAAGTATGACGCTATACTAAGCTGTTGAAGGTAGGTCTGACTTTTTTTTATAGTTGTCTACGATTTGTATTCCATATCCGTGTAATTAAGTTTCTTATTTTTCTTTAAGGATTTACGCTTTGTATTAGGCGTTAGGTAGAAAATGTAATCCCGTCTCGTTCTTAAACTCCGTTTCCACGAATATATTCAGCTTCGTCGGGCTTTTAAGCAATTACGTAATAAGTTTCAGTTGCCGTCGTGTTTTGTATGCCTTAATCCCCGAGGGTTTCAATTTCTGGGACCCGTTGTTACTGACAACGTACGGACGGAACATTCCTAAAATTTCAAATTCCTAGTATTAGCGGTTTGGCGTGTGGATAAGTGGATGAGTCCGTGGGAGTTCTCCTGAAACTTGTGTAACCGTCTTCTTCGTTTATTACGCAAACCCCTTGTTTACTTCGCTACCCAGATATATAAGCTTCTATAACATTATTGATTAATAACCGAATAAAATAAAAACAATTATATGACGACTAGTTACTACTACCTCGCAGGCCTTTTTTCTATGTAGATATTATTCTAGTCTTAATTTTTGAATGATCTACACTTTTCGTTTACAAAATTTCATTCAATCTAGTCATACCAACAGGGCATGTTTTTCATGGAGTCATTATTTTCGAGTCATAACTATATATTTTATGGTTTCTAAAATTATCGCTAACTAGCTGTGCCCGCGACTTCGTCCACGTGGAACCTGATATATCTGAACGTATTTAGTCCATTTGCCTATCTATTTTTCTCTCATACTTAAGTCGCGGCACCATTAAAATTACAATAGCTTTTGATAGAGTGGACCGATTTTAATGAAACAAAAACTAAGGTACTCCCGGGATATGCTTTATAATTGTCATTCCATAGTATAAAACAAAGTCCTCTGCCGCGTCTGTCTGTCTGTCTGTTCGCGATAAGCTCAAAAACAACTGAACGGATTTTCATGCTATTTTCACCAGTAGATAGAGATTTATGAGGAAGGTTTTGGTATATAATTTGATTATGTTTTTCTTATTATCAAAGCAGGACAACGTTCGCCGGGACCGCTAATTTTCTTATATAAGATTTTATTGTGAACCCAGTACTTTAGCAGTGATGCGTGTTCATACAAATAGACAAACAGACATCTATAGACAAACAGACAGACATTTCTAAACATGGTTGAAATATACTCCTACTTACTTATTCCTCGACACCTGTAACATTTTTTTTCACTGAAATCGAAAATGTACAGACAGGATCGTTAGATTTAAAATTTTATTATATGTATAGAAGAAGATATTTCTCAAGTTTTTTTTAGTTAACGAAAGTATTATGAACATTATAGTATATCAATTTCTGAATGGCATATATTATTTTCTTTTAATAAAATGGAGCGGCCAAAAAGATTGACGAGGTGTTATATTAGGAAAGTTTTTATTCTATTCATTTTACCTTATAACTCGTAATTAAATGATTTTTAAGTTTTATATTGAAAATTAACATGGACGAAACTCCGAGTTATTGTTCTTGTGATAACAGTAATAAGTAGGTTTATAGATTTTAATTTATTAAATTTTTTTAAATGAAATATCTAATAGTCTTAAATTTTATCATGATCAAGCATTTTTTTTGTTGACAAAAATTCATATGTACCAAATTAACCACTGCAGAGTAATCGTATGCTTATAAATGTAACCTAAAATAAGATTTATGCAAACTGAAATTATAAATCGGTTCAGTTCTGTTTATGATTGAGTTTAAAAAACAATCCATGATTCCAAAACAAACGCGTTATCTGCTGACGTCAATCAATCATGTTCAAACTTAGTTTTGATTGTTTGGAACACTGCAGATTACCGGTTTAAATATAATCTGAGGCTTTTCGCAGAAACACGATATTGGCGGTAGTAGTACTCAAGGAGTTTATTTGTACTTCCCGAGATATCTTTTCATACATATTGCAATCAATTCACAAATAATTAATTATTATATTTGATTCGTGAACAAAATAGTTAAATTAGACGGGATAAAAGAAAGAAACACGATTTACTTATGTATGTCTGTTCCTATTTATTTTACTTTTTCGATGTTTATAGAAAAATAAATAAGTAATATTATAACTGTGAATGTGAATTTGTTCGTTACGCTTTCATGCCTTAACTAAGACCCTCAGTTCCTGAGATTAACGCGTTCAAGCAAACAAATTCGTCAGCTTTATATTATTAGAAAACTGAAAGAATTTTTCAAATCGGACCATCAGTTCCTGAGATTAACGCGTTCAAGTAAACAAATTCTTCAGCTTTATATTATTAGAAAACTGAAAGAATTTTTCAAATCGGACCATCAGTTCCTGAGATTAACGCGTTCAAGCAAACAAATTCTTCAGCTTTATATTATTAGAAAACTGAAAGAATTTTTCAAATCGGACCATCAGCTCCTGAGATTAACACGTTCAAGCAAACAAATTCTTCAGTTTTTTATTATTAGAAAACTGAAAGAATTTTTCAAATCGGACCATCAGTTCCTGAGATTAACGCGTTCAAGCAAACAAATTCTTCGGCTTTATAATCTTTATATATAAATTTCTTCTGTACGTGTGTATGTTACTGAACTCCTCTTTAACGGCTGGACCGATTTTTATAAAATTTTGTGTGCGTGTTCGAGTGGATCCGAGAATGGTTTAGATTCACAATGAGAACCAGTACGTGGCGCTGCGGTTGAGTTTTAATATTTTTGATTATCAAAGCAGGACAACGTCCGCCAGGCCCGCTAGTATTAGTATATATTAGATATTTAGAAGGTGGTAGAGCCACGCTTAAGCTACTTGTTTCAGTATAAATGGGTCAGTCAGCCCAGGGTACCACCCTCTCATAGAAAACCGACGTGATGTAATATTGTTTGCATTGTTGCGTTTCGTTCGGTCAGTGAGAGCGCCGGAGGACCACCTCCCCTCTCCCCCTTCTACATTGCCCAAACACAGGCTGGCAACGCACTTGTGACTCCCCTGGTGACCCACTTGTTCGTTTGCCTCCTATAATATATTTAAGAAAAGTATAGATGACAGAGTTCTTCAATCACTTGTATTTCTTTTTTTTTAACAGTCGAATGTATTGATATTTTTTATATAACAATAGAAGACTATTTTAGAAGTCGTGGAATAAATCTAAGGAAAGGTAAACGCAGCTAATGATCACGTGTACCTCGTGTCACCATTATTTTGAATCTGTAGTAGGAGAAAATGTGAACATAAATTGTATTATTACAAGGTATATATCCTAATGAAGCGGAATGAGTTTCATTTTTTTGTGTAGTAAATAATATTTCATCGTTGCGAAGTAAGCTCATAAATAGTAAGGTAGGTCACGATATGAAAACGGTTCGTGGAGTATTAAAACAATGAGTGTAATATTTTTATTGAAGCTTCAGGCTTTCTTTTTTTATATCATAGGAGGCAAACGAACAGGTGAGTCACCTGATGTTAAGTGATCACCACCGTCCATAGACACTTGCAACACCAGGGTAGTTGCAAATGCGTTGCCAGCCTGTGTTTGACGGAGAGGGAAGTGAGGAATTGGGGAGATGGGGAGAGGTGAGTATCCGGCGCTCTCATTGACTGAACGAAATGCAACAATGCAAGCACTGCTACTTCACGTCGGTTTTCTATAAGAGGGTGGTACTGCCCCGGGCGAGTCGACCCATTCATACTGAAACCAGTAATAGCTTCAGCATGGCTCTACCACCTACAAAATTCTTCTATATTATAATAATTCTACCTCTGTCAATTAACAGTATTCTCACTAAACTTTACAATTTTTTATCATAACAATGTTGTTGATTCCGATGTGGCAAGGTATATGCTGTTCGTCTTTTTACCCGATCGTGTAAAAATAGGGTAACATTTTTGGAGTGTGTATTTTGCATTATTTATTTTACACGCTCAATCGTGTAAACTACTTGCTAAATTATATATTAGGTCTCTACCTATGAAATTGCCGTTTTGTATGAAAAAATGTAAAAAAAAATTTCATGTATTTTTTCATGCAATCAATGCATCTTTGCCAACGCAGTGGCCGTTTATTGATGCCCTTCTTAAAGAAATCACCTGGACGGGAGGCAACAAATTCTTGCTCTAACTAGAAGCAACTAGAAAAGTGTTGAGTATGTTTGTGGACGGATATACGAGTAGAGGAAGACCGAAAAAGGTGTGGAGGGACTGTGTGAAAAATAATATGTGGGTAAAAGGTGTGAATACTGAAATGACATTTGACAGGAGAGAGTGGAAAAAGAAAACATGTAGTGCCGATCCTACTTAAGTGGGATAAGGGTAATGATGATGATGAAGGAGTTACACAAATTCTGGAAAAAGTAGTAGTCTGTAGGCGCAAGGTCTGGTGAGTAGGGCGGATGACGGAGAACTTCCAACCCCAGTTCTTGCAACTTGGAAAGCTTCTGCTATGCAATATGAGGTCGCGCGTTGTCGTGTAGCAGCAGCGGAGACGAGCGATTGACCAATGCTGGTTGGAGATGTGCCAGCTTCTAGATTGTGTACCATCAGCTTCCACGATCGCCTTTAATTCGTCATTGTCGACCAAAGTCTACGGACAGCGCGAGGTTCATTTTTCAAGTCGAAATTCCCAGAACGGAAGCAAGTAAACCAATAACAGGTGGTGCGTTGGTTTGTAGTGTTATCTCCGTAAACGTTGTTGATGTTGTGTCCCGCTTGTGCCGCGTTGCTGCCACGACGGTAATCATATTCCATAATTACTCGAATTTTTAACGTAGCCATGATTACAAATAACATTGAAATGCGATGAAAATGTAACAGTAATCAATAAACAAATGACTACTTTTGGAAAAAGTATTCCATGTTTTTATAATAAAATTAATTTGAAATTAGGATTCTTAACCAAACAAAAATTACTTTGATTTGAAATGGCCAGTACTGCAGAACGGCAATTTCATAGACCTATTAGAAAGACCTATTATTTAGATTTGTTACAGTTTTGTGTCTAGTATAGTCTGTACGACATCTGTGAATTAAAAGCGGAGAATACTGTTTGTTTTTTGTTGTTAAGAATACTCTAAAATAATTTAATTAAAGAATCTTTTTTATTATTTTTATCTTATTAAACGTTATTTGTTATTAAACAAAAACCTTCACTTACCTTTTTCTCTGCTATTAATATCTGTATGCTTTTTTGAAATATATATTTTTTGTTTAAAAACCACCGCCTTGCATAATTATTGAATGGTTAAAAGGAAATTAAATGAATTAGAACAATTTTTAGAAATGACTTTAATATTTCCTTTACCTCAAAGTAATTACAGACTTTAAAAATCTTAAACTATAATTTATTTACATTCATTATCTACGTTAGTAACAATCTTACAATTATTTTATATACAAAGAAAACTGTATCATGTCAATGTTTAATACATTTTATAATCAAACGCTTATCTACAATTTTTACAACTATATCACATTTTCAATTAATCCCTAGACCCCATTTTTACATATATAAGATTATTCACATTTTCTTTCAAATTTCTATAAATAAGATACAGCCTCGTCAATCTTTTTGGCCGCTCTGAAAATAGCCGTAAGTTCGGGCTTACGAATAACATCTTCAATAGTTTATTACAATTCAGCGTCAGCCGATACTGTTACCAATTTCAATTTAAAAATATACGCGAACTCCAAAAAATTGCGGTGTAAGGGATGTCGAATAACATCTAAGACTTGAAACATCCAAGCCAACCTCATCTGCAAGTGGTGCACCCTGCTGAACAACGAACAAGGCAATGGCGAAAGCGGGGTAATAGGGTTTTACAGCCTGACTGGGTCGCAACCACCATGTATATGGCGAAAAAGCTCGTCATAATGATTGGCTTCTGCGGGTCGCGTTACGGGATCAGCCTGTGCATATCCAGCTTTTCGCAAGCCGGCATGACAGCGGCGACCGGCGATAGATAGTTTCTCTCTTGGTGGTTTTTGGATTGTACTGTGCTTACCATCAGGCATAGTGCAGCCATTTTGTCGTGGTACATAAATAAATGAAAAATATTCTAGAAACCTAAAATTGGCAAATCCTGAAGTTGTCTCAATATCATATATATTATACCCAAATTTGTATTCAGCGGAGCTATATACAAAGCACTCAAAAAGTTTGCCAAGGACTGTACAAATTTAATAACCTACTGTTATATTTGGTTATCTATGAGCAATCAATCATTTTTGTGATTTTAATATATACCTTAGAACTGTATTGTCAAGCGTTTATGTACATTTAGATATGTTATTTAATGAGAATAAAAATTATTATTGTGATATTTTATGCAAAGTGTAAATAAAATTACTTTGAATTTACTTTCTAATTAACAGTACATCAATTATATTTACACAATTATCTACAAACTATTATAGAACACGAGGGCATTGCCTCGATGTAAAATTAATCTTAGTATATATCTTACACCCGTCTATGTTAACACCACAGTTTAAACAAAAATTATATTATTTTATTTTGATTATTCACCAAACAAATGAGAGGCACTTTCGCCAAATTCAGTCTTCATTCTAATAATACATGGAACACGAATGACGTATATGGTTCAAATTATTTTGGACCGATTCCGATCGTCTCACACTGCTAGACTGTTGTTTCCAAGAGATCCGGAGAGGGTCAACAAAAACCATCTTTAAGTTCTGGATATCCCAGGTCGGGTAATGCTCTTCTGGACCCGTTACCTCTTGTATTATCGTGACGTACACCCCGACCAGCTCGACCTAAGCTTGCGTATCTCGTATCAGCTAGTTTATCTCTTTGGGCCACCTCATCATAATATCTCGCATCATTCAAACCAGCACTATATTTCTGACTCAAACTATACTTATCTATAGTGGCATACTTCTGTACTGTAGCATACTGTCGCGCTGTCTCAGGACCACCGTTTGCTTTGGCCCTATCGAACGGTCTCTCCTCTGAAGGTAACGCACCATCTAACCTTGCCTTGAATTCTTTATCCTTTCTTCGATTTCTACGACAGGCGCAAAGTGCAGCTGTAATAGCACATAAAAGTAGACCAATACCAGCAGCTGCAGCGACATACGGAGATGGGAGTGGTATTCTGAAGGAGCAGTTAGAATCATCCTCATCGAAGCCTGATGGACAATGTGCACTTCCATCACACCAAAGTGAAATAGGAATACAAGCATTCAACTCTGGACAACTGAAAAGAATAAAGCATTGATTACATGAACGTTCTACGTGGTTTATAACATAATATTTATATAAATAATTTTTACATACCCATAACGACATTCCATAATTACAGCGGCAGGTAATACATTTGACTCAGGATCGTGTTCAAAATTTGGCTTTTTCATAAGTTCAATCCATTTTATTGAGTAATCGGCTTGCTCGTGTTGTAGAAAATCAATAACATAGCTTCGAGCATGAGGTTTTAAAGATGTCTCTAAAGATGTTTGCGCAGATTTCCATCCAGGAGAAAATAGTTCTAATGTACTATCATTATCAGGACATATTTCCTTAGCACGCGAAGTATCACGAGCCTCGTAAATGTACATACGATTAGGAGTAGTACAAAATGCTGAGGATAGGTTCACTTCATAGCCTGGTATCTTAACATATAAATATCTTCCTTGGACAGGGGTGGCTTCATCTCCTCCCGGTTCAATAAGCCATGGTCTGTGAACACAAGCTACTTCAGCTCTAACACTTTCGGATATTACATTTCGGTCACCAACTATCTCTGGAGCTACAGGAGTCTGCCTTTTATCATATAGCTTTATTTCTCCACTGCTTCCACGAAGTCGTCGTTCACCCCAACCGGACGAACAAATAGTCTCGTCTCCAGAACCAGTTGGAACGAATTTATATTCTCCTTCAAATGCGAAATCATCATAATCCTCAGTTATATTCATCATTGTTACAGTGAAATTGACTTCTACAACTGGTGCAGTTAATGTGTGTATGTTTAAAGGCTCCGATCGATTTGTGCAGATGCAGTCCCTTTGAATAGCGATACCTTCCCAAGGATACTCGGTAATGATGATTTGAGCAAACCCTTCTCCTCCTATGATCCTTTTTGTTGGCCTATCGCATACCCACCTACTAGTTCTGGAATCTTTATGTGAACCGCAATACTTATTGCCAAAATAAGTATTCGTAAAAGTTAGCTGAACTCTTTCGCCTTGTTTTGCTTCGAATCTGAAGAATTCAAAATAAAACGATTATAGATATAAGTTTATTGTTTTAACTAATCAAATATATGCAATTAATACAAGTATATTACCTTAAAATGCAAGTTAAATTTTGGGCACCGCCTCTACCGTAGTAAAATATTGCTCTAGGTGCCTGAAATCTTCCAGAATATGTCAGAGCTGACTTAAAAACCCTGTCGCAGGCTGATTGTGAGTCAACTAACGGCTGCCCTTGCTCGCTAACATCCACAAACTCATAACGGAGGACGAATGAAACGGGATAAAGAGCAGAACCTTGACGGAGTTCCTGTTGGAAAAAAAGAAACTTTTAGACCAGAGCTTGATACTTATTCATACCATGATCATAATTTGAAAATTCCATTACGAATAACATACTTAATTACTTTTTGTATGTAACTAGGCTCTATAATATATGGAATTATTAGTATGGTATTTAAATTTTACATCGATATTGTTCTGTTATTATCAAAACATTGATTGTAATCATTAAGATAAAGTTTACAGAATGTTGTTAATATATCCTCACTAATAATGTATGGTTACCAAGGTTATGTTTAACAAGATAATGTAAACTTAAATATTTAGCTAGAAACTTGTTTCAGTCCTTCCTTCGTTTATATTGAATAATAAAGTAGTTTATAATTAGTGACTTTAAGATCTCCTAAAGGCAAGGTTTCCTTTACAAACTTAGACATACTTGCTTTTATGTAAGTAATTTACAAAATATTAAAAGTCATTTTAATTTTTGATTAGGTAGTCTGTTTTATACTCTCATTATCTTTATTCATATCTTTTGTTTCAGTCCTTCCTTCGTTTATATTGAATAATAAAGTAGTTTATAATTAGTGACTTTAAGATCTCCTAAAGGCAAGGTTTCCTTTACAAACTTAGACATACTTGCTTTTATGTAAGTAATTTACAAAATATTAAAAGTCATTTTAATTTTTGATTAGGTAGTCTGTTTTATACTCTCATTATCTTTATTCATATCTTGTATGTTTTTTTTTTAATATACTTTTATATACTTTATATTTTATTAAAATCTGATGTAATGTAAGTGTCAATATGAATTAAGATTGTAATATGGTAAATCAATAGAGACACTGGCTCTCAAGTGCAATGCTTGGAGCACACCTATGTGTTTATAGCAACAGATTTTCAACCTAAGGATTGTGGTAAGTGGCTAGAAGAGCATTGGAGAAATCCCCGTCACTGTGCTATAGTTTATTCCGTAGTTTTCTTTTACCGTAACCTCTGATTCATTGTAAAATTCGAACATATATCGAACAACGCAATTTCTGACCAAATTACCACTGAACTGTCATCGCTTTAATCTTTTTCATGTGTTTGTTATCATACAAAAATAAAGTATTATAAAGATGCTCCACAGTAAAGAAGATCAACGATTTAATTAAAATTTAATCTCATATTATTCACGAATTGAGCCTTTATTGAAGCTGTTGAAATAAGGTGAAATATTAAAAAAATTGTGCGTGGAGTCCCTCCGCGCGGAAGAAGTGAAACTTAGTAATATGGAAATGAAAATAGGAAGGGGTAGAAATTGATTTTTAGTGAAATCATATTATTTCTTTAAGACAAACTTTATTAACATTGCTTACAATTCACAATTGATCGCAACTTTTAATTATCATTTTCCAGTTGAGAAATATCCAAATCTATAACATTTCCAATGGGATTATAATAACTAAAGTAAGATAAGAAATGTTTGATTATTTTTCTCGCTCTGTCTCTTTCTATTCCCCCTCACCAAGAGAGTAGAACGTTTAACGCAACAGTGCTTCGATACCCCCTCCATGGTAGCGTTAAACGTTTAACGCAAGCTTGTTGGAAGTCGCATTAGAAGTTTCACTTCAATAATTCTTTATTTTATTTAGAATTATTAAATTAAGTAATATACGGTAACAGCTATTCTGTGAGTTGCTATACACGACTCTTAACAATTTTTCATTTGAATGGCGCATCAGTGGCACTTCAGAGTAACGGTGTCCCGTTAAAGCATTCCATCACGAGAGAGGCATCACAGCACGTGCTCATTGCATTATTCACTAGGGCAAATGCAACGCCGCGCGAGCGTGACTTATCTACTCGGTCCGCGATGAATGTTTCACCGGGCAGAAAAGTTCTACTCATTTAGAGAACATACTAGAAGAGTCTACGTATAATTCAGTATTACGAATATATTTATTTACAACATAAGCTCAAGTATGTCGCAATTATTTTAGTAATCTAAATAAAAATGAAGTGTCTGTTGTTTAACCGATATAATTTGTGAAATGAGAAAACCGATTTAGTCATAGAAATAGAACTTTTTCAACGTTTACGTTACCTATAACAATTTCCTGTTGGAGATAAGATAATAATAATTATAAAATTTTACAGATATAAGTTTAAATTGCTAGAGGTTAGAAAGGTTACATAGTAATGAAAAAAAATTAAATGAAAACCCGCAAGTATCGAAACAAATCACGTAATTCTCTCGAAACACCAAAACTATATTCACGAGAACGATGTCTTTGGCACTCGCTAGTTCCTAATTGTTAAGAATAATTTGTAATATCATAGTCTGATTTTTTTTATATATATTCAATGGGAAATTACATTTGTTAGCTTTGTGCTAATCTTTACTTCTAAAAGCGACGTTTACAGGTAAAATGTCCTATTCCTATAAAATAGAAATAAAGACAATTATGAAATATTTGTTGCTGTTATATCATCGCTACGTTGATTTTAGTTAAAACCGTTTCTAGGCTATACATTTACTACTCCTTCAGGATTCTCTTCCAGTCACTATATGTCGTGTGATATGGGAAAAATGCTGCACTCTCTCTGACATTCCGCTAGTTGCATACGTGAGTACAAGCCGGGATTAAAGTTAAATATTTGGTATTCTAATTAACTTAGTAACGTTTGTGATATTGTTTACTAAGGGTATATCAAAATGTGGATTGTAAAATATATTTAACAATTATTTATAGTAACAAATAGTCGAATTAGTGTAATATAACTTGGTTGAGATATAACAAATTATAGTTTGCTATTATTCCCGAACATTTTAAAACACTAACTAATAATAACGGAGTTGACTTCTACGGTGAATAATAGTTATTTGTAAAACGTTCTTTTTTATTTAACATTTTTTTAATTTTTACCATGACAGTCAAAACACTTCCAATAAATATGTTCCTTTTTTTTTTTTTTCTACATAGGGGAATCCCTAAAGGATATCCAAAACACTAACTAATAATAACGGAGTTGACTTCTACGGTGAATAGTTCTTTGTAGAACGTTCTTTTTAATTTTTTTTTTTTTACCATGACAGTCAAAATACTTCCAATAAATATGTTCCTAGAGAAATGCAGTTTCAGTTATAGATACTTATTATACACGATTATCAGTTAAAAACATTACACTTGAGTCGTAATATTTAATAATGGGCTAAACGTAATTTTAGACGTTATTAAATTTTTCAAAATCTTCAAATTTTGTACATGTAAAATTTGAAGATAAAAAAAAACCTTTTGAACAGCAAAATTGAAACTTCGTTCTAGGTGTACAAAAACTGGAGATCTTAAGAGAACATGTTATATTTTAAAAACGATTGAAATTGGATTTAGGTCATGTAAAATGTAACGATTCACTTATTTAAGTTAAGAATGCAAAAAAAAAGTAGATGAACAATATTTTCTTTACTTATTTAAGCGAATAAATTAACATATTACATAATAGTTTATTAAACATATCCAGGCTCGAAGTTTTAGATTTAGCAGTAAATCGTGGTATAATTTTACCCAATAAAGAAAAAAGCCCCAAATGTCTTTGGTGAAAACTTAAAGCAAACAAATTAAAAGAAAAAGATCTAGGTAAGTTAATCATGAAAGTCAGCTCATAAATAAAAACTTTTCAACTTTTTTGAAATGAAAAATATTAGGTAGTTTTTATTACTACAAAAAGTTTATTTGGATAACCGACAAGAAACTAATAAAGAAAGATAAGAAAAATATTATTCATTTTGTACAAAACTATAATCGACGCATTTTAAACTGAGTCGTCGGGCAATAAATGTCACTGACAGTAGGAATGTGCATGCGATGCAACCCGTTATCCATACTTAGCTACCTACGCACGCGGTGTCGATGCATCCCTGTGACCTTCATTAGCACTCTGACTCCTGATAGGTCGTTACGAGTAAAAGTTGTTGTTATTTCCCTAAATTTTTTTTTTCAGATAGTCAAAAATTATTCCCATTATTACTTAACATAATTTAGCATATCGATCGTACCAGCCCGTTATCGATATGTACTTCAACAATTCTTACGCACATCACTACACCTCTCCATAAGACCTGTAAGTGCCAGCGAGACAGCCAGATAAATATGATTTATGACCCGAAGCCTCAGTTTATAATGCTACGACTATAGCTGTGCTCGCAACTCCGTCCGCATGGATCCTAAGTTAAACACAGTGACTAATAAAACCACCTGAATATATTAAGTACCCATTTACTTATTTACTTTTCTCTCGTACTTAAGTCGCGCCGTCATTAAAATTACAATAACTTTTGATAGAGTGAACTGGTTTTAATGAAACTAAGACTAAAGACTTGGTGAGGTTTGATAGTGTACGCAGTACTTTAGCAGTGTTGCGTGTTCAAACAAACAGATAGACAAGCAGACATTTCTAAAAATTATTGTAATATATTTCATTACTGATTCCAAGACACCTGCAATAATTTTTTTCACAAAAATCTGTAAAGTGCAGGCGTTCGATTTACATTCTTATTATATTTGTATAAGAATCAATTTGGAAAATAAATAATATTAACGATGCAGATGTGTGCTAATCTTACTCATTGAATTGTTACTTTATGTTTTACGTATTTTGTTCATCAATGTTGGTCTTCTGTGTTATGGTTCTAACTTAAAGGTTTGTTCTTTTAATTTCTGTTCCACCAATATCCACCTACTGGACTTCCATGTATCATATGTGCTCCCATTGGAAATCGAGCAACAGTATTACTTGTAGTGTAGCGTGTTGCTCAATGGGGTGCCAGTTGTTGGATATTTTTTATGCCTCTTTATATCTATAATTTCATTATTTTGATATGGTTCCAATAATAAAACAGTTTGTTCCTTTCTTTATTTCTATGCCGTTTTTTGTATCCTAGATACCGTGTATGCTACATTTCATGATGATCATATCTGGACTTGAGGGGTGAAAGCGTAACAAACAAACTCATATTCGCATCCATACACATAATATGACAAATACGAAAGTGAACTTTCTTGTTTGTTTGTAACGCTTACATAATTAACTCCTCAACCGATTATCGTGAAAATTTGCATGAACGTTTTCAGGGGTACATAAAGGGACACTGGGTAATTTCATCTAGAAGAAAGTGTTGTTCTCGGGTGATAGGTCAAATGCAGATTAACACTAGTGAAGCCGCAAGCAAAAGCTAGTTTATAGAGTAGCGTCTCTCTAATTTGGTACTTCAGTAGTCCGATACGTCCAATAATCTGGCACTCTACTCACCCCTCCCTACTTTCGTTCCGTGGTTGTGCACCGGTATAACCACCAAAAACTCTATAAGTTTTTCTATACAATCCAGTAATTCGACACCCCCTGATTTTCAAAGTGCCAGATTAGTGGGACTCTATTAGTAAAGACAAGGACTATATATCTAATGGAATGTGTATTGCTTTTTAATTCTATTGTGCTAAGCAGTATTGTACTTTCTTTACCTGCAGTATGGTTAATGCTGATCCAGTGGTAATATAACTTTCAGATGGTGCACAAGGTCGAGTTGCTCTTGTCGCATTTGACAGAAGAGCATGATCACAAAGTCGAGGAGATTCTTCACGACAGAACGAACCCAGAAGAGATCTCTTGTCAGTCATATCGAGCTGTTAGAAGTGGAAAAAAAGAAAATTACAATTTTTTGCTATATTTTTGTTAAAAAGATGTTAAATTTTCAATTTCAGATAAAATTAATACCGAAATATTAGAACATAATTTCATACAAGTTTATTTAATTCAAAACAAATCATAAAAATGTAATATACATAAATATGTGCATATTAAACAACCAAACACAGAACTTACAATAGTATCACAGTGGCCCTTAAACCTTTCGACCATATATACATATACCAGGTGTATAAGCTTAATTCCGTTATTTTTATATTAAGAAAAACACTTTTTTTTATAGAAAGGAAAAAAATAATTCACTTTTCACTTCGGCAGGAGATTTTTGAAATTGAAGCAAAAAAGCAGAGCTTTCCGCATATGCTTTTTCTCTGGCAAAAAACTGGCCATAATTAAAGACTGAATTTGAATTACTAACTATATGAACATGACAATACAAAATGAAAAAGTGTTAATAAATGGGAAACTCATAATTTTTTTTATAATGTTATACTAGCCTAATACACTCATTCACGCCATGTCTAAGCAAACAGCGAATTTAAACTTATACACCTAATATATATATTATCTAGTTTTTTTTAAAGCGTACACTATTATGTATTCAATTAATTCCATTATATTGAATTGAGAACAAAAAATTTAAAA